>JAXGGA010017825.1:0-23390 GCA_038373865.1 Uloborus plumipes | reverse complement strand
GCCAGGACTCACTTTAGGGGGGGGGGGGGTAGCAAACTGGGGTATCCCAGTTGGAGGTCATGGAAGGTCATTGTGACCTCTCAAAAAGTTCGATTTTCTCAAGAATTCTCGCAAGTAATTTCACCACATTTACCGCAATTCTCGGAGGTCACTGTGACCTCCCAAAAAGTTCATTTTCTCCAGAGCAAAAGACAAGTACCGCTCTTTTCATTTGACTCCGTACAAAACTAATCCTTTTCTTGTTAAATTGCCAGACTTTATTTTAACACATTGCATTTTTGCTGCAAATATTTTTTATTCACTTGCATAAGCCCAAACATAGCAATTCGTTTCACAAAGCAGACCCGCCATTTTGAAGCCCTTTTTATTGATCCTAGACTAGCTGCGTAGCCCGGCGTTGCACGGGCTGTAATGTAGTGAAGGCAGTTTGAGAAAACTACTCGCCACCAAGGCGGCTCGCCTTTAAAGAAATGAGGAAAGTTTAAACAGTTACTCGCCGTCGAGACGGCTCGCCTTTACAGTAGCGAGGAAAGTTTCAATTCACTACTCGCCGCCAAGGCGGCTCGCCTTTAAAGTACCAAGGAAAAGTTTAATAAACTACTCCCCGCTAAAGCGGCTCGCTAAAAAGCTTTCCTGCATCAAAGAATCAATCGAATTATTTGCACATGCTTCCTCAGAAATAAAGACGATGTCAAGTAGCGCATACTTAGCACTCTCCTTAAATTACAAATAAAATTCCTTTCCAAAAACAATTATTTCCAAACCGCTTTCTTCCGGTAAAATTAATTGCAAAATTCTAAACGAAAAAGTTCTTTTAATATTTGGATCGAAGCCAGAAAAAGTCCCTTCTAAAAACAGCAATTGCAATTTTATTTAAAAACACATTTTCAAAATGGTACCTGAGAAAAAATATGTCATTAATAATTAGAATAAAAACAATTGTTAGAACTTTGTTATAACACGTATTCAAAATGACAATGAAAAAAATAACAGTCTTTCATTTTAAAAAGTTCAACTTAATTAACGTTTTAATTCAAAATCGCAACGGAAAGAAATAAATATCTTGGAATTTTAAATAGTTCAATAATTTAATTAACGTTTTAATTCAAAATGGCAACGGTAAGAAAAAATGTCTTGGAATTTAATCATTAATTAGGCTTAATCGCTTTAAATTTGACTACTTATTAATTAAACATTCGCTTTAAATTTGACTACTTATGGATCGCAGCCAGAAAAAGTCCCTTCTAAAAACAGCAATTGCAATTTTATTTAAAAACACATTTTCAAAATGGTACCTGAGAAAAAATATGTCATTAATAATTAGAATAAAAACAATTGTTAGAACTTTGTTATAACACGTATTTAAAATGACAATGGAAAAAAATAACACTCTTTCATTTTAAAAAGTTCAATTTAATTAACGTTTTAATTTAGGGCCGAACTCAAGTGAAACACCATTGCAGTCGCTTCGAGGCGATCGCATATTGCAACCGCTACTGTAAGGGCCGAATTCAAGTGAAACACCATTGCAGTCGCTTCGAGGCGATCGCATATTGCAACCGCTACTCTAGGTCGAATTCAAGTGAATTCGTTTCACTTGAATCCAAATTTTGGAATTTGCGATTGCATTGGTGAGTTGCGATCGTTCGTGTTTCACTTGAATTCCTGCCTAAGTTGAATTCAAGTGAATTCGTTTCACTTGAATCCAAATTTTGGAATTTGCGATTGCATTGGTGAGTTGCGATCGTCCGTGTTTCACTTGAATTCCTGCCTTAAAATCGCAACGGAAAGAAATAAATATCTTGGAATTTTAAATAGTTCAATAATTTAATTAACGTTTTAATTCAAAATGGCAACGGTAAGAAAAAATGTCTTGGAAGTTTAATCATTTATTGGGCTTAATCGCTTTAAATTTGACTACTTATTAATTGATATCTTCTCTAATTAAAATCGTATAATTATATAGATTGAAACTAATGAAGCCTGAAAAATTACCTATCTATCGGTACCTGGTTCGACTTTCAGTTCATTGGCGTTCAGGAGAAATAAGCGTGACATAGATAGAAAGATACTCAGTTTTTAATATAAGTAGACTAGCTGCCAGGGCAGCTAGATTAGCTTCCTGCGGCATGTTGATGCATAAGTTCCCCCCTCTCTAACATTTACCTCATTCTGAAGTTATATTATTTGATATAATTTAATGTTCATTCGATTTCAAGACATACCACGCACGTGGCCCGGCGTTGCACGGGCACTTCGTGCCCTGAAAGTAGTGAGAAAAAAATTTAAAGAAACTACTCCCCGCCAAGGCGGCTCGCTTACAGGCGCTTCACGCCTTTACTTTTTTCCTATATATAAAAAAAAAATCATTCGAATTATTGAGATGCTTCACGCCTTCAAGATGGTGAGGAAAGTTTCAGTAAGTTCAGCTCGCTCAAAGGAAAAAAGCAGACATAGATACTCAGTTTTTAATATAAGTAGATGGCTCTTCAACAAATAAATGTTTCAAAATATTACCAGTAGCTAGCGATAAAAATTCTACGTAAGTGGCCCGCTTATGAGTTTCGTGTTTGATTTAGTTAAGCCTTCATTCAAAATTCTCATTATCATTGTTATTATACTGTTTCATAGCAACGACGGTTTGCAAGAATGGATTTCATATTTAATCATTTATTAGGCTTAATCGCTTTAAATTTGACTACTTATTAATTGATATCTTCGCTAATTAAAATCGTATAATTATATCAATTGAAACTAATGAAGCTTGAAAAATTACCTATCGATCGGTACCTGGTTCGACTTTCAGGTCATTGGCGTTCAGGAGAAAGAAGCGTGACATAGAAAGATAGTTAGAAAGAAAGATAGTTAGAAAGAAAGATAGTTAGAAAGAAAGATAGTTAGAAAGAAAGATAGTTAGAAAGATACTCAGTTTTTAATATAAGTAGATGCTTAGGATTTGGATATTGGACGCTGAACATTTGTATCTGTTAGTTTCAAAGATATGTTTTCACCTCCATAAAATTTCATCCAAATCGGAGGTGGTCGGAGTCGGAGTCGGAGTCGACATGTTTTTCAGCGACTCCGACTCCTTTGGTCCAAAATCAGTCCGACTCCGACTCTTCGACTCCGACTCCGACTCCGCTGCCCTGGTTACTACGAAGCATTTCAAATAATTCGTTACCTGCCTATAGAATTTGAAGGCATTGTACAATCTATATACCGATGGGACGACAAAGACTTCACGTTCGACAAAATCCTCACGGAACTATTAGCAGAAGAATCGCGTCTAAGGCAGGGATTCAAGTGAAACAGCACTGCGATCGCTTCGAACTGCAATCGCTACTGGAAGTGAATTACATTATCATCAACTTAACTTGCACTTACGTCACTACGAGCGGAGCCAATAAGAGCTCACAAGCAGTCAGCAATCTCCTCTTATTCGCCAAGTAGGTTGTGACGTTTTATCTAGCTCGTTTTTCATAGGCAAACTTCACGCTGACGTCACGATGTTTTTATCAAGAAACGTTCTAATGTAATTCATTTCCAGTAGCGATTGCAGTTTGCGATAGCCTGTTTCACTTGAATCCCTGCCTAAGGCAGGGATTCAAGTGAAACAGCACTGCGATCGCTTCGAATTGCAATCGCTACTGGAAGTGAATTACATTATCATCAACTTAACTTGGCATGACGTCACTACGGGTGGAGCCAATAAGAGTTCACAAGCACTCGGCCATCTCCTCTTATTCGCCAATTAGGCTGTGACGTTTTATCTAGCTCGTTTTTTATAGGCAAACGTCTCGCTGACGTCACGATGTTTTTATCAAGAAACGTTCTAATGTAATTCATTTCCAGTAGCGATTGTAATTTGCGATGGCCTGTTTCACTTGAATCCCTGCCTTAAGCAAGTGCACAGAGACCGAAGTGAATATTCTGTTTCTGCATTAGCCGCTTCCCATCGCACTCAAAGTACAACAAAAACTAAGCAGTGCAAGTACTGTAATAAGACCGGACATTCTGAAGCAAAGTGCTTTAAAAAGAAGACTAACTCAAAAACTATATGCCGTAGAAGCTTCTAGCTTAGTATGCAGGCTCTGAGGATGGTCTAGTTGTGCACCTCCCCTTGTGGTTGCATTTGAATGTTCCCAAGGGGGTGTTTTACCCCTTTTTTGGGGTAAATCAGTGTTAATTTCAATGCAGACTCAAGTGATATGAATTGGCGCGACCACTTGGCGATATGTCGCCAAGCTTTTGGTCGCCAAGTGTTTGACGCCAACATGGCGACATATCGCCAAGTTGGCGCTAAATTTGGCAAAAATTCTTTCTTTTTTTGAATTTGGGGTCAACTTGGCGCTATTGGCGATATTTTGCGAAAAATTCACTGAATGATATTAAAATCAGCAATATTTAAAAAATTAACCATTGTAAAATATTTTTTGCATTGTTTCATGGCAGATTAGGGGAGTTAATATTTGAATTGTTACCTTGCTCACTCCAAGCACTTTTTTTAACACTCAAGGCAACTACTAAGAAATTTACACGTAAAAGGAAGTAGTGTGGGGTTCATACCAGATTTTTTTTAATATAATTCTGGAAAACTTCGAAATGACTACCTGTCAAGACAGGTACCTCCAGGCCTGTGGCCCGTCATTTCAGAAATCGGGAGGGGGGAGGGGTCAAATGACCTTCTTTGTGTTTTGAAACATGATGTGCAAAAACATTTCCTGCGTATTTTGATGCTTTTTACCAATATATATATAGCTTGTATACCTTTTGCTCCCCCGCCCCCTCTCCCGGAAATTTTTGAAATGACGAATCTGGGTACGACGGGCGGCATTTAAGCATACCGTACTCGATTTTGGACATGCGAAAAGATGCACGCTACCATTGGTCGAATTGCTGTCAATCAATCGCCTATCGCCGCCCATAGGTTCGGAAAGTACGGGAAGCATTTAAGCATACCGTACTCGATTTTGGACATGCGAAAAGATTCGCGCTATCATTGGTTGAATCGACTTGTTGATAGATCTCCTTTCGCCACCAAAACAAAGGCCATGCTATTCTGAGATAGAGCCGATATGAATTCGCCCAGCTCTCCATTGAAATAAGACGATTAGTTACTTAAAAATTTTATAATTTCGTGGTAGAAAATGATGAAAGTATTTTTATAACAACATTAAGTTTATGACAGACAAACTTCTTTGCTAGAATTTGAAAAGAAAACAAATAGCAATAGAGCATGAGAAATTCGTGCCCATTCTATCAAAAAATCGTTTGCTGGTAATTTTGGTTTTATTTAATTGCTTATTTTAATTTTAAATGCTTTTTTAAATATTTCTCAATGCTCTATTTATTAGCTTATAAATTAAATTGTGAGTCTGTTATGTTTTTTGTAGAAATGTGATTTCTAAAAATGATTAACAGGTAACTATTTATAAAGATCATATAGGTTTTTTACTTTTTTTTTTTTTTTGTATAAGTAAACTTTTTCAGTTTATTAAAACTGTTGAGTTCATAGGCTACTGTAATGTGCATTAAATCTTTTTATGCAAACGTTATACTTGTTTTGCTATTAGCGCTAAAATATTCGAAAATATAATTGAATCATTTGTAAAATATATTATTTTCAAAGGGTCTGTTATACATCAGTAAAGCTTTTAACAAGGTTATAAAAATTTGGAAATTATGGCTGTCGATTTCTGTAAGTCCGCTGAGTTTAACGTTACTTTCAAGCGTGTGAATTTAATAGATATAAATATTCCATTTCGTTTTCTATTCTTGAAAATCGTTAGTGCTATCTGTGAATAATTTTGGGATATACAAATACATAATTTGTTCTGCTGCTTGTCTTGTATTCTTTTTACTCCATGAATGTTTGATGTAACTGAAAATTAAGAGAGGGGAAAAAATCATATTTTAAGGTAGCACTAAGGCAGGGATTCAAGTGAAACAGGCAATCGCAAATTACAATTGCGACTGGAAATGAATTACATTAGAACGTTTCTTGATAAAAACATCGTGACGTTTGCCTATGAAAAACGAGCTAGTTAAAACGTCACAGCCTACTTGGCGAATAAGAGGAGATCGCTGAGTGCTTATAAGCTCTTATTGGCTCCACCCGTAGTGACGTCATGCCAATTTAAGTTGATGATAATGTAATTCACTTCCAGTAGCGATTGCAATTCGAAGCGATCGCAGTGCTGTTTCACTTGAATCCCTGCCTAAGTACTCGACACTAAACTTTTTTTTATTTTTTACTTCCTTTTACGTAGTAAAGGAAGTATTGTGATCACGAAAAAAAAATCACTCAAATTTGAGTCTAAATTTTGATTTTGCTCACCCCCGAATGAATGTTCAGTATTTTTTTCGATCTTTCATCACGTGCATATGTACTTACCAACATATAAGCAGCCGAAAAATCCTTTTCAACCACCCTCGAGTTAATTACGACGAGTTTTCTCGTGACGTCTGTATGTACGTGTGTGCGGATGTATGTATGTATGTGGGTCGCATAACTCTAAAACTATATGCCGTAGAAACTTCTGGCTTGGTATGTAGGCTCTGAGGATGGTCTAGTTGTGCACCTCCCCTTGTGGTTGCATTCGAATGCCCCCAAGGGGGTATTTTACCCCTTTTTTGGTGTAAATCAGTGTTAATTTCAATGCAGATGAATTGGCACGACCACTTGGCAATATATCGCCAAGCTTTTGGTCGCCAAGTGTTTGACGCCAACTTGGCGACAAATTTGGCGAAAAAAATATTTTTTGAATTTGGGTTCAATTTGGCGCTATTGGCGATATTTTGCGAAAAATCCACTGAATGATGTTAAAATCGGCGATATTTAGATAATGAATCATTGTAAAACATTTGTTTTGCAGTTTTTCGTGGAAAACTATGGGTGTAAATGTTCGAATTGCTATCTTGCTCACTCCTAGTACTATTTTAACACTAAGGCATCTACAACGAAACTTACACGTAAAAGGAAGTAGTGTGGGAACCATACCAGATTTTTTAATTAGACGAGATGTTAAATGAAACCCAATTAATATGGTTTTTAAGGGGACTAAATCATTTAATTTCTTCATTTAAAAATTATGTACCTTGGCCACACTAGATACCTTATCAGGGCAAGTAATCTCGAAATTTTCTTCATTAATAATTAATCGGATAATCATTAAAAACGTTTAATAGAAATTCCTGTTTAAAGAAAATGTATCAGAACATTTTTAACTGTCTAATGATTAATAATTCTTGAACTGATAAAACAGATGCTGCTACATGTACACATATCGCATTAAGAGAAATTATAAAAGAATATCTATACCTTAAATCTCAAACACTTTATATAAAAATATAAATATTGTATTTTTGTAGCACTCTCAGAACTATTTTAGAAGGGCGCGAACATTCATTTTTCCTATCAATCGAGAACAGGGGTCTAATACATTTGGAGCACTGGTTTTAAGTTTTAAAAGAAAATTGCATTTCCATAAATTGCTTTCCGTGTGTACATATAGATGGCACTACTACGTGTTCTGGAATGAATTTGCATAGAAGTAATTTCTTTGTTTATTTTTGAAATAAAACTTTCTAGCTTGATTCTAACAATTTTAAATGTTTATTTATTTTATGATGACAAGGTAGCTAATACCTACTCCTCCCCCCCCTCTCCTAGCACGACGTTTACACTGTTTCGACATTTTTCTTTCACTTCCCGTACTTTCCGAACCTATGGGCGGCGATAGGCGATTGATTGACAGCAATTCGACCAATGGTAGCGTGCATCTTTTCGCATGTCCAAAATCGAGTACGGTATGCTTAAATGCGTACGGGAAGTGAAAGAAAAATGTCGAAACAGTGTAAATGTCGTGCTAGGAGGGGGGGGGGGTAGGTATTAGCTACCTTGTCATCATAAAATAAGTAAACATTTAAAATTGTTAGAATCAAGCTAGAAAGTGTTTTATTTCAAAAATAAACATAGAAATTACTTCTATGCAAATTCATTCCAGAACACGTAGTAGTGCCATCTATATGTACACACGGAAAGCAATTTATGGAAATGCAATTTTCTTTTAAAACTTAAAACCAGTGCTCCAAATGTATTAGACCCCTGTTCTCGATTGATAGGAAAAATGAATGTTCGCGCCCTTCTAAAATAGTTCTGAGAGTGCTACAAAAATACAATATTTATATTTTTATATAAAGTGTTTGAGATTTAAGGTATAGATATTCTTTTATAATTTCTCTTAATGCGATATGTGTACATGTAGCAGCATCTGTTTTATCAGTTCAAGAATTATTAATCATTAGACAGTTAAAAATGTTCTGATACATTTTCTTTAAACAGGAATTTCTATTAAACGTTTTTAATGATTATCCGATTAATTATTAATGAAGAAAATTTCGAGATTACTTGCCCTGATAAGGTATCTAGTGTGGCCAAGGTACATAATTTTTAAATGAAGAAATTAAATGATTTAGTCCCCTTAAAAACCATATTAATTGGGTTTCATTTAACATCTCGTCTAATTAAAAAATCTGGTATGGTTCCCACACTACTTCCTTTTACGTGTAAGTTTCTTTGTAGATGCCTTAGTGTTAAAATAGTACTAGGAGTGAGCAAGATAGCAATTCGAACATTTACACCCATAGTTTTCCACGAAACACTGCAAAACAAATGTTTTACAATGATTCATTATCTAAATATCGCCGATTTTAACATCATTCAGTGGATTTTTCGCAAAATATCGCCAATAGCGCCAAATTGAACCCAAATTCAAAAAATATTTTTTTCGCCAAATTTGTCGCCAAGTTGGCGTCAAACACTTGGCGACCAAAAGCTTGGCGATATATTGCCAAGTGGTCGTGCCAATTCATCTGCATTGAAATTAACACTGATTTACACCAAAAAAAGGGGTAAAATACCCCCTTGGGGGCATTCGAATGCAACCACAAGGGGAGGTGCACAACTAGACCATCCTCAGAGCCTACATACCAAGCCAGAAGTTTCTACGGCATATAGTTTTAGAGTTATGCGACCCACATACATACATACATCCGCACACACGTACATACAGACGTCACGAGAAAACTCGTCGTTATTAACTCGAGGGTGGTTGAAAAGGATTTTTCGGCTGCTTATATGTTGGTAAGTACATATGCACGTGATGAAAGATCGAAAAAAATACTGAACATTCATTCGGGGGTGAGCAAAATCAAAATTTAGACTCAAATTTGAGTGATTTTTTTTCGCGATCACAATACTTCCTTTACTACGTAAAAGGAAGTAAAAAATAAAAAAAAGTTTAGTGTCGAGTACTTAGGCAGGGATTCAAGTGAAACAGCACTGCGATCGCTTCGAATTGCAATCGCTACTGGAAGTGAATTACATTATCATCAACTTAAATTGGCATGACGTCACTACGGGTGGAGCCAATAAGAGCTCATAAGCACTCAGCGATCTCCTCTTATTCGCCAAGTAGGCTGTGACGTTTTAACTAGCTCGTTTTTCATAGGCAAACGTCACGATGTTTTTATCAAGAAACGTTCTAATGTAATTCATTTCCAGTCGCAATTGTAATTTGCGATTGCCTGTTTCACTTGAATCCCTGCCTTAGTGCTACCTTAAAATATGATTTTTTCCCCTCTCTTAATTTTCAGTTACATCAAACATTCATGGAGTAAAAAGAATACAAGACAAGCAGCAGAACAAATTATGTATTTGTATATCCCAAAATTATTCACAGATAGCACTAACGATTTTCAAGAATAGAAAACGAAATGGAATATTTATATCTATTAAATTCACACGCTTGAAAGTAACGTTAAACTCAGCGGACTTACAGAAATCGACAGCCATAATTTCCAAATTTTTATAACCTTGTTAAAAGCTTTACTGATGTATAACAGACCCTTTGAAAATAATATATTTTACAAATGATTCAATTATATTTTCGAATATTTTAGCGCTAATAGCAAAACAAGTATAACGTTTGCATAAAAAGATTTAATGCACATTACAGTAGCCTATGAACTCAACAGTTTTAATAAACTGAAAAAGTTTACTTATACAAAAAAAAAAAAAAGTAAAAAACCTATATGATCTTTATAAATAGTTACCTGTTAATCATTTTTAGAAATCACATTTCTACAAAAAACATAACAGACTCACAATTTAATTTATAAGCTAATAAATAGAGCATTGAGAAATATTTAAAAAAGCATTTAAAATTAAAATAAGCAATTAAATAAAACCAAAATTACCAGCAAACGATTTTTTGATAGAATGGGCACGAATTTCTCATGCTCTATTGCTATTTGTTTTCTTTTCAAATTCTAGCAAAGAAGTTTGTCTGTCATAAACTTAATGTTGTTATAAAAATACTTTCATCATTTTCTACCACGAAATTATAAAATTTTTAAGTAACTAATCGTCTTATTTCAATGGAGAGCTGGGCGAATTCATATCGGCTCTATCTCAGAATAGCATGGCCTTTGTTTTGGTGGCGAAAGGAGATCTATCAACAAGTCGATTCAACCAATGATAGCGCGAATCTTTTCGCATGTCCAAAATCGAGTACGGTATGCTTAAATGCCGACGGGCGAGTATACTTCGAATTCAAGGTCCTGGAAATTATTTAAAGCAAAATTGGGAACAAGGTTGCGGTTTGAAGGCGCCCTACCAAAAAATTTCCAAAGAGAATACCCACGAAATTTCTGGCCTTTTTTACTTTCTTCTATATCTAACATATAGAAGAAAGTATTGGTTTCGTGAAAATTTTCGAATGTCTAATTTTGACGGATTTGCACGTTTTGAGGTGTGCTGAGTCCATTTCGACCATTTTTGGAAAATGTCTGTCTGTGTGTCTGTGTGTCTGTCTGTGTGTGAGTCTGTATGTGTGTGACCAGTTTTTGTGGCCGCGCTAGAGCAAAAACTACTGCATGAAATCAAACAAAACTTTTTGCACATATGTACCACCATGTGAACTGGTGCACCTAACTTTGTTTAGCGAATTCCTCCAAGGGGGGTGGAGCAATCGCACGTGTTCTGCGCGTGGGTGATTGCTATAGCTCAGGAAGTAACCGGCGGAATCAAACGAAAATTGGTCCATAGGTAGACCCTACTAAGTATAGGTGCTGATTCAATTTGCGTGACAATATCTCAAAGGGGGGTGGAGCAATCGCACGTGTTCTGCGTGGAAGTGATTGCTATATCTCAGGAAGTAACCGGCGGAATCAAACGAAAATTGGTCCATAGGTAGACCCTACTGAGTACAGGTGCTGATTTAATTTGTGTGTCAATATCTCGAAGGGGGGTGGAGCAATCGCACGTGTTCTGCGCGGGGGTGATTGCTATATCTCAGGAAGTAACCGGCGGAATCAAACGAAAATTGGTCCATAGGTAGACCCTATAGAGTACAGGTGCTGATTTAATTTGTGTGTCAATATCTCGAAGGGGGTGGAGCAATCGCACGTGTTCTGCGCGGGGGTGATTGCTATATCTCAGGAAGTAACAAGCGGAATCAAACGAAAATTGGTCCATAGGTAGACCCTATTGAGTACAAGTGCTGATTTAATTTGTGTGTCAATATCTCAAAGGGGGGTGGAGCAATCAAAAGTGCTTATTTTGTCATTGCACCTACTGTATCTCGGGAAATATTGCTGAGATTTGAATGAAATTTGGAATAACACTAACCCAATATGGAAGCAAGCATCGATTAAATTTTGGCGCCAATCGCCCCAGGGGGAGGGTGGGGTGATTTTTGCGCTTAGTCAACAATGCGAAAAATTAATTCATTAAAAAATCGCTTTCACGCTATTTAATTATCAAAACAGCTGAAAACTTTCAATGATTTGAAATTTTTAACCGTTGCCAATTTCTTTTTACTAACAAATAAAATGTTTGCAATTAATCTAAACAAGGCTTTTGTAATGATTTCCAATTTCGCTCATTGATTCTGCATTTGCAGGGTTATTACGATAATTGGGAAATTGGAGCTGTTTCCAATTATTCGGGCGAGTACGTATTTTATTTTGTAAATGGAATTCATAAGATAGATATAGAAGAAAGTTTCGTGACGGCCACGACAGCTAGTTCTGGTTTTGTCAAAGAATTTCATCATCATGCTTGAGAGGGGCTTAATCCCTTTATCCCCCCCCCCGTGAGTGTGCCACTTTACCCCTCACTCACCCTCTTCCTCTCTTCTCTTATATCGCCATCAGAGGTTGACTGAAAAGAGGAGACGTCAATTTTAAAATCTCCGATCGTGATCTCCGGCTTTTCTCTTGTGCTTACTCAGATAACACAAAACCCAACTTTGTCCCCGGATCACCAGCCTTTTTGGCTCAGCAGCCAAAGCTTTGGGTTTCTATCACCGAGGTCTCAGGTTCTATCCCCGACCGGGAACACGTCTTCACGTCTTACGTACGCCACACTCTGATGTTACCTAGAGTCCCTATATAGAAGCTTCTATACATTGACTCTAATGTTACCAAATAATCTCAAGTTTTAGATCACCACTTTTATCTCCAAAAAGAGCAATGTACAAATTGCACACAGACAGTTTCTAGGTATTGAACTTATCTTACTTCTGCCCCCCCCCCCCCTAATACGCTTCGACAGTTTTATGGTTTTGCATCACTTTGGTAAAATCAAAATTCCAGCACTCACGTGACCAACCATTAAATATCGGTCGTCCTGCACGAACACAGCCAGAGACGAAAACAGCGATTGCACTGTAAGATAACTGCAACTTCCCTAAAATGAATGAGAGAAAAAAAAAAAACGAAAAAAGAGCTGACAAGGGTTTAATCGCTTTTAGTTTTAAAATTTAGCATAAGTGCGCCAACTTAACAACTCTAGTAATTTTGAAGAGCCAATCAGAATCGTAAAAAAATCAACAGATATAGCCTCTGTTGATTGTAGTGTCAGATCGGTACTTTAGGGTATTTAATTTTTTTCTCTTGTCAGCTGTATATAATTTTTCGTCTTGTTACGTGTTGCTGCCGATTTAAAATGCCGTATTCCAAATACTATATTTCTATTGGGAACATTGTACTTGTAGCTTTATTTCTTAATTGTTTGTTCATTGAAGCAGTTGATGTGTTAAGACCTCGTGGAGTTTCTTTATCTAGTAAGTATCCTAATTTGTGAATTATTTGAAGCAATGTAGCTGCATAAAATGGAGATTTGTTTGCAAAAATTTTTTGATTTCTTAATTTTTTTTTTTGTCTTTCAACGCTAAATGTGAAGGGGGGAGAAATAAATTCTTACTGGCAGGGATGCACTCCTAAAATTTCCGATGCCGGCACGTTTGATTTCGTCGCAGACCGCAAGGAAGATTCTATTCAACATGCGAATAGATGTGTAACAATTTTATGAAAAATATACTCTCATTTCTGTGTTTATTAAATAAATAACAAGATATATTTACTTCAGAGACAAAAATAAGGTATTTAATAGTTACCCAGTTACTGTAAAAATAAGCTGCACTGCTTTAAGATGTCTTACTATTGCTCTTAGAAAAAGATATAATATACTCATGGACTAACATTCTTTTTTCTGCTCTGCACAAATAATTTGTTATTGTAAATTCAGTTTAACACAGCTAAAGGCCAAAGTATTTTAATTTTCCTGGATGTTGTGGTAGATTTTGGATACAATTTGTGGCCAGTCCCCTTATTTCAAAAGTAGGGATGCACCGAGTACTCGGTAAATATTCGGTACTCGGCCAAATTTGGATCAGGTACTCGGCCAATACCGAGTAGGTGTAGAAAATAATAGTTCAAGAAAGACACATTTTTCAATAATTAAAAATATGCATATATCAGGGGTGATTGTGTTCCGGTATTTTACTGGAATTCCGGTATTTTCATGATCGATTCCGGTATTTTCATGTTCGAAAATACCGGAAATAAAATATTTTGAATTGTGCATATTCTCACCTTTGGTATTTTTTTGCTTTTCCGAATTTTCGGTGATAAAACTGATAACTATTAATAATATTCATCGAACAGAAATGTGAAGATGCCGTTCTAATTGTTTTTTTAACTTTAATAAATTATTCTATTTGCCTCTTTTTTGATTTAGATGACTTCACTTTGAAAAATGCAATTGATTTGCATCCGATATGAGAATCGAATTCTTCTCATTTTTGATGCTTATTAACCTTAATTATGAGACAAATAAATGAAATATATTTTTATTTATATTAAAAAATCACAAATTCCAAATTTTCGAGCGAAATTCTGTGTCCTTTATGAAAATTAAAATGTAAAAAAGTTAAGATTTGAAGCTCTGATTTAATTTTCTTTTTGCTTCAATTATATGAACAGTAAAAGTAATATGTTCATCGTAGAGCTTTTGACTGTAAATCTGTAGCAAGTTAATTTGAATTCTTTTATATGCTATTTTCATACCTTTAACTCCCCCCCCCCCCCATACACCTATTTTCTCTTTAAAACTTTCAGGTATTTTTTCACGAACTCACAATCACCCCTGATATATATATATATACATATAATGCAATCATTTACAAATAATATATTTATAAATTATGACTGAATTCTACATATAAGTTTTTAAATTTTAAAACGTTATAATTCCAAATCAGTGTAAAAATTAACTAAGAATGTGCAAATGTAATTAACTGTTTCATATTGTTACAAATCTTGTAAATAGTTGTTGTTTTTCCTGCCTTGCATCATTTTCATTAGTTTTGGTTTTATCTGACGTCATGTTGCAAAAGTATCTGAAGATATCACCTTTATCACTAGTATACCGGCCCTGTAACGTTTTGTAGTTTTTACACTTGCCCTGCATTTAATAAGCGTGAAGACATTTTTCGCTCGGAGTGTTTTCTTTTTCTTTTTATTACTAGAAGTTTCTGAATGGATTGTTCGAATTTATGAATGAAACAGAATACTCCAGATATTTCTAGAACGTAGTAGAAATGTCCTTCAGAGTATAAAAAGCTGGCCTTGAACACAAGTCAGTTAGTTTTTCTCAGATTGGATTATTGAGAGGCTCGTTTTTATTCGCTTTGGGCGAATGTTGTTTTTGCTTTTGTAATTTCTTAATTACTGTTCACGTTAGATACGTGGTGCTGAGTTACTGTTGAGAGTACAGTGTACTGTTTGCTGCCTAATTGCTGGATGTTTAGCAATTGTTTCCTGCTCATATTGTAAATAGTGTATATACGTGTAAATAAATTTATAGTTACTTCCTCAAGATTGGACTGCTCATTTAAAGAAAGTTGAAGGTGCTACGGACTCGTTACAATTTTGGCGCCCAACGTGGGGCATCTTCAAGGACTTTCTTGGAATTTTCTGTGAACTTGGACTTTTCATCCTGAGGACTTTTTGACTTCAGAATTTTATGGTGATTACTCGAGCAATGGAGGAACAACTGAAGAAACTTCTTGACGCGATCAACGCTGTTAAAAGTGACATGACTGCGAATCAAGAACAATTAAAAAATGACATGGCTGCGAATCAAGAACAATTAAAGAGTGATTTAACCGCAAGCATAACTTCAAATCAAGAGCAAATAAAGAATGATATGGCGACTCTGGCTACTAATCAAGAACAATTAAAAATTGATCTAGCTGAAGAAATTAAAAGCGATTTAACGTCAATGAAAAGTTTGGTGGAAAGTAAATTTACCAATGTGGAAAATAAAGTGGAGGCTCTAGAAGAGAAAGTTGACAGCGTTGAGAATCGAATCACCACAGTAGAAAACCACGTGGAAAAGAAAATTAAAGAGCTTGAATCGAAGTTATCAGCATCCTCCAACAACTCAAGTGACTGCGTAGCTGCAGCTGGAACTTCTCGTCCATCCATCAAACTGGCCACGTTTGACGGGAAGACCTCGTGGAATATTTACAAGAAGCAGTTCCTCATCGTTGCAGAAGCAAACTCCTGGGACTCTTCCACGAAAGCCTGTCACCTTGCAGCCTCGCTGAGAGGGGATGCAGCTGACATACTACAGACCTTCCCAGAGGACAAGCACCGCGACTTCGATGCCTTATCATCGGCCTTGGAGCTTCGCTTTGGCGAAGCATGCCAAAAAGAATTCAGCCAACTCCAGCTGAAATCCCGACTCCAGAGGGCCGGAGAGACTTTGCAAGTTTTTGCAGCAGACGTTGAGAGGCTTTCCCATCTCGCCTTCTCGAACTGTCCTTCGGATATTCGCGATAGCCTGGCCCTGAACTACTTCATAGACGGAGTGCGAAGTTCAGAAATTCAGACGGCTCTCCGGATGGCGGACATTAAAGATCTTAAATCCGGTCTGGTGTACGCAATGAAGTTCGAGGCTGCACAGCAAACATCCCGCAAGGATCGCCATACAATCAGAGGCGTGGAAGTGAGTTCTCCGGATTCGAACTTAACTCGTCTCTCGGAACTTGAGCGACAAATGAAAGAGATGTCGGGGACCCTGAAGAAGATCGCGGCTCGCAAAGACCAAAGTAGACAACCACTGAAGTGCTGGAAATGTGGCGGTGAGGGCCACATGCGAAGGAATTGCGAAGCTTGCCAAGAAAAAAAGACGTCTCCCAAAGTTTTCCAGATTTCCTCAAGAAGTGGCGGCTGCAACGGACTCTTCATTTACGCATATGTGAATGGGTTTCCCTGCGAAATGATTGTGGACACAGGAGCCAACGTTACCATTATTAAGACTGATGTGGCTCGTCAATTTGGACTCAAGATCTTATGGACGCCGCCCTGCGTTACTCTCCAAACTGTGACAGGTGACAAAATCGAGATTGAAGGAAAAGTGAACTTAGAAATAATGTTCGGAAGCGCCACTTACCATCACACGGCATTCGTCGCTGACATTACAGATCCCTTCATTCTCGGACTGGACTTTTTGAGAAAATTTGATTTTTCTATCGACTTTAAAAATAATGAGCTGCACTCGATGAGGGAAGACATAGCAATTTTCAATGCTGAAAATAACTTAAAATCCGCTCATCAAATAATAGCCCAAACAGATTTATTGATTCCCCCAAGATCAGAAATACTAATACCTGGCTCCATCAAGGAAAACAACAGCTTTAAATTCGGCCTCATTGAATATCCTAACCAGAGTAATAGCCCAAAAGGAGTACTAGTGGCATCTACGCTTGTGGACCTTTCAAGGAATGCAGTTCCTGTGAGAGTCGCCAATGTAAGTGAAAGACCGAGGAATATCAAGAAAGGAGAAGTGTTGGCAACTTGTACTCCGTAAACTGCATCATCAGAAGAATTGATTCCTCCGAGACTGTGTCTTCCGAATCCTTGACTTCGAAATTAATTGGGAGTGCAGCATTATCGAAGGATCAAAGATACGCTGCGGAAAAATTGGTGGACAACTTCAAGCAGGTGTTTTCATCTACATCCGAAGATGTTGGTCGCACGAGTTTAACGCAGCATAGGATCGACACTGGAGATCATCCCCCTATCAAGCAGCATCCAAGACGACTACCGTTCGCCAAGAAGGAAGAGGTTGAGATCCTCGTGAAAGAGATGCAGGAGAATGACGTCATCGAACCCTCATCCAGTCCTTGGGCATCCCCTATCGTCTTGGTCCGAAAGAAAGACGGCTCCACCAGATTTTGTGTTGATTACCGACGCCTGAATGACATCACCAAGAAGGACAGTTACCCTCTTCCACGGATCGATGACACTCTGGACACCCTTTCCGGACACAAGTGGTTTTCGACCCTGGATTTAAAGAGCGGCTACTGGCAGGTGGAGATACACCCCGACGACCGAGAGAAGACGGCGTTTACAACCGGACAAGGCTTGTGGCAGTTTAAAGTGATGACTTCGGCCTCTGCAATGCACCAGCCACGTTCGAGCGTCTTATGGAATCAGTCCACTATGACCTCTTCATAAACATCCACATACAATAACAATTCTCCACACACACACTTCCTCCTAAAATCTTCCCAAATTCACCAAACTTCCTTATCATCCCCTCAACCTTCCTCCCCATCCTAACCTCCTACCCCATACCAAATAACCTCTATCTTATCCACCAATTACCCAACACAAACTCTTTATACCTCCCTCACCTCACCTTACACATCCTACCTCCAATTCTCTCCTCCCCATACCACCTATCTCCTAAACATTTTCAATCCTACACCTTCCTAAATATCCTTTAAAAACCCACAATCCTCCAAATCCACCTATCTTCTCTCCCCCCCCAAATCCATTACCCCTCCATCTCTTCATCAAACACCTATCCTTCTTCAAACCCACCCTCACAACAACAACACACCTCATCCCCACCAACACCAATCCCATCATCTCTCCCTCTCTCTAATTCTATAAAACACACCCTCCCACTCCTTACCCTCCCATACCACTCACATTCTCCCCATAACACCCTACTTCTCTCCCAACAATATACCCTCTCCCTTCCAATCACTCCACTAACCCTATACTCCCAAACCACAACCACACCTTCTACCCAACATCACTTCCATCACCATCACAAACCAATTCAAAATCCAAACCCTCCACCTCTTTCCTTACTCCTTATTCACCTCTTCACTTCCACATCCACTCTCAACCTCCCTCCCCTTAAATACCCCTTACCATATCCTCAACACCCTCCTCCAATAACTCTCCATCCAACAATCACTCCACTCTCCCCCTACCTTTCCTCCCCACCACATCATACCTAACATACCAACCACACAACCTCACATCACCATTCTATCCTCCCCTAACTCCCCTCACCTCAATCCTCCCCCTCACCCTCACACACTCAATATATATATAGAGATCCACATCTCCTCGTCCCCTCCAAGTTGACCCGCTACAATCAAACAAACTATCACTACGTAACGTCTCTATATACAACTCACCCACTATCTCAACTTGTGTCCCTCTCCAATCGTGTCCATCCATGTGACACCAAGACCCATTACACCCCAACTCTAAACGTGTCATTGTGCATATACACTAATATCCTCACTACACTGATACCACGTTCCAATGTTTCACCCCTCCTATGCCGTCTTCGCACACACTGCCCCCTATGAAGTGACCAGTGACCCTGTCAACTACTTCGCACCTGTGTGTGAACTCGTCCATAACAGATCTCGTTCAAGTGTGTACACCTGAGAGTGTCAGTATATCCATGATGTGTGTGTCAAAAGAGTGTAGACACATCATTTACCTCTCCACTACTCACATTGTTTCACTCTGTCTCTGTGCAAACAAATAGTCCTGACCATCTACTTTACTATAGAGAGGATAAGATAGATCCTATGTGCTGTGAATTAGAGAGTTATGATATCATGCACTGTCTGTGCTTTCTACCATTAAGCCACTACCATTCCTGCTCTAGTTCCACGCACGCCCCTCGCCCCTTCAGCACTACAACCCACTATCTATCTCTACGCCTCTGTGTCTAATCAATACTCTACAGATCTTATTGTGTGCCATGGTGTGTGTGTGTTTCCTCAACCTCTATATCTGTATGATTCTACCCACATAGAGGATCCTGAAACTCACTCTAATACGTCAGCTTCCCCCTACTAGGATGTAAATCCCACTGTATAGTGTGTGTTACCGCCACGCTCTACTGCCTTGTGAACAAGAGAAGAGATCACTTAAGCAGAATCATACACTCGTATAGCAATCGATCGCTTAGTATCGTATCCACCGTGACTCAAGATGTTAGAGACATAGTCTCGCAGTCGCATGCCCCCAATTGTCTGCGACTCAACACTCCACACGCATTGAGTTGTCGCTCACTTACTCACAGAGTACGTAGATTCAAGGTGATAAAGAGATACAAATCAAGCAATTCTCTCTCTCGCTCGCTCCACACTCGAATGTCAGCGAAAATAGATATAAGACAGGGCTCAGCTACGTGTTCGGCTGTGGTGGAGAGATTCGCAACGGACAATCCTTAATTAATCACTACGCACTCGCCATGGTCTCAAAAGATTCAAACAGGATTGGGAGCAAGAGAGAAGAAGGCTGTTTCTGCTAGGCACTCCCGCATCCACTGTCACCTGATTCTGACAACCACTACCGGATGTATCCCCCCCACTCACCAGATGCTACTTCCCGGCGCCCACCATACCACACCCTCAACGAGAGCAGATCGGCTACCTTGTGATCTCGTCTTCGGTCTCCCTCCAGATGCGCCTTCATCGCCTGAGGAGTACGTCCAGGATCTCCAGGCCCGGTTGGAGGACGTTCATCACTTCGCACGGGAGCGAATCAACATCGCGACGGAGAAAATGAAGACCCGATACGACACAAGGTCCACTGGCCATGACTTTCAAGAAGGTGACAAGGTGTGGCTATGGAATCCCATCCGACGTAAAGGTCTGTCACCCAAATTGCAGTCGCATTGGGATGGACCCTACACAGTCCTTCACCGGCTGAACGACGTCGTAGTGAGGATCCAGAAGTCATCACATTCAAAACCTAGGGTTGTCCATTATGATCGGCTAGCCCCATACTATGGCCATAGTTCGTAAATAAATCAAACCTACCATGGTAATAGTATCCAAATATCCACAAAACTCAAACCAATAAATACACATACAAACACCCATAACAACAAACAAACCATAACACCAATAACAATAAACACATAAACATCAATTACACCATACCATATATCACATACCTAAAACCAATCAACAAACATTTTCAATACCATCCTTTCCTATCCTACAATTTCCTTTTCCCATAACCCCCAAATACCCACTAATAATAAAAACATCCAATCCACCAAAACCAACTAAAATTAAAACACATCTACATAATCCCCCTACACATCCTCACACCAAAACACCAATACACCTTCCATACCCCAAATACTAAAAACCCAATCCACCAAACCACCTCTATCCTCCAAAACTCTTTATAAAAAAACAAAAACAAACACACTCCAAATATCCATTCAATAACCTAACATCCATCCCCCCACACCTTCAAAAACTCCTAATACTCCCAACAAACTCTACACCCACTCATTCAATCCCCCCTACCTAACTAAAAACCTCAAATCAAAATCTATCACTAAAAACAACTAAATTTCTCCATAATAAAATCAAAATACCAATCAACCAACCATAACCTAACTCACTATTATATCTAACATAATCTCTACCTATACCATAAATATCACCAATATTCATAAACTCCCAATAAACATCACACAATACCCACTATACAAAACTATACCCACCCCAAAACTAACAAACACCTCAATTCATATACCCCAAACCCTCCCAAATCCATATATTCATAACAACACTACACAATTAAACTTATTCAACCCAAATTATGTCCCCCCACCCCCCTATGTACAACCCCCACTCGCTCACATTATCACACCACACCACCCCCTACCCAACCCACCCCACACCCCACACAAACCACACAAAACCCCCAAACTCAAACCTTCCCAAAACCCCAACCTTAAAATTCCCTTCAACCCCCAATATTCACTAAACCCCCCCCTCTCCCACCCCAACCTACAAAAACAACTTTACCTCCCCTCAATACCACACACAAAACCCTCCCCCCCTGTTGTCCATCATCCCTCCCCCCCAAACAAAACAAAACAATTTACACCAACTATAAACCAAAACCAAAATACATCCCCCACACCCCCACCCACATCAACCCTATCATATTACTTTATAATCCATCACTCCCCCCTCCCCCCCATACCCCACTCCCCCCCCCACCTCCCCCCCCCCCCCCCCACCCCCAACCCTGCCCCCCCCTCCCCCCACACCCCCCCCCCCATCACAACCCATCCCATATCCAAACCCTCCACCGCAGAAACCCCCCACAGTATCAGTCCCCCCCTCCCCACGCCCCCAACTCCCCCCCAATAAACTAATTATGCTACCCCCGCTCTCCAAGAGAATATAGAGAGAAGAGAGTTAGCCTACAACACCTAATCTCCCCTCTTTCAGTCTATTTCTTCTCCACCCGGCAAAAAGCCCCCCCCCGCCAACGAGGGGCCCCTACTATAAATATATTTCAAACAACTCCGCAAGCTCTCCGTGCTTTACAATTCCAGTGGCGACTTCTTCTGTCTCTTAGACACCTCAATCATATAGCGGATCACTGATACAGCCCACAGTCCGCCCTCATGTAGTGTGTATACTGTAAGGGTTCCGAATTTATTGCTGGTCCATTGGTTCCAGACCAGTAAAACTCGCCTCGAATCACCATAAAAATAATAAACAATCCAAAGACCACCATTTTTTTAAAGAAAAAAAATGTGGTTAATAATTTAAGGTGGGCCAGTGATGTTGTCTGTTAAGCAGTATATATTCCTGTTCACTGGTCAAAAAGACCACTAAAATTTTTTAATGATTTCTAACCCTGTACCGCTGTATGTCAATGATTTTTAAAAAAGAATTGGTACTTGGCCGAGTACTCGGCTACTCGGTGCATCCCTATTCAAAAGTTTCTGGGAAGGGGGGCATCATCCCCGTAGCCCCCTCTTTTATCACTTGGTAACAGAGTTTTGTATTATATACATTTCATAGGACAAAATACATACAAAAATGCACTATTCCATTATCATTCTAAGATCAAGGGCGGATCCAGAGGGGGATTATGGTGGTCATGACCCTGCTTAAGTGACCAAATATAGCATAAAACTTCTTTTTTTGGGTCTAATATTACGAAAAAATTACCAAGCACCCCCATTTTTTGCTCAAAAATTTCTTTTTGACCCCCCTCCTTTCGAAAATGATCCCCTCTTTAATCACAAGCTGGATCCGCCCTTGTCTAAGATCTGTGGGATATGGAGCAATCCTTCGCCTACTCCATCACCCAGTTAATGGACCTGTCTTTGATATGCATTCGTAAATACCCTCTCCAGTTCAAACAAAATGTTTGAACATTTCCGAAAAATGTGCCTAAACCAAAACACTGCAGCTATTACTAAAAGTGAAAGATTAAGAATGTTTCATGAAGTTGTTCAAATTTCTTCGCATGCCCCAATCTGCTTTACAAAACGGCTACCTACCGATATTTCTCATTCGAAGGAGAAAAAAGTTCTTACTTTTTTAACTTCGTAATTAAAAATGAGTACAGTATAGGAATTTTCATCTCTCCAACAATGATCTAGCACAGTTCCAACTTTCATAATATGCCAAGATTTTAATTGCTACGGAAAATTTCCACATGGTAGACATTAGTTAAATGATCACCATAATGGACGTTTTAGAATGGTTACCCATTTTCAGGGAAATAATTACCTCATACACTTGAATATAAATTGAGCAATTTAGTATTTCAAAAATGGTTCCAATTTGAGAGATTGCGAGATAACTTTGTCCGAAACATTTTCTCGAACAATACTTGTAAATCTGGGCGTTTCCCCAGTTTATGTTCAATCCTTTAAGCTA
>JAXGGA010017824.1:0-23392 GCA_038373865.1 Uloborus plumipes | reverse complement strand
ATTCACTTTTTTTTTCTAGTGGGATGATGGAGGCAAATCAGCAATAAATTTACCTGCTTCAACTACTGGTGCACAACTAGTACAAGAAGTTAGCAAAAAGTTTGGCTATCATCCTGATACATTTGAACTAATATTGCAAAGAAAATCGGACAAAGCCACTGTATGTTGTCACATTTCCGAATTTTTTCAAATAAGTATTTTATCTGAACTGAAATGCAATAGAACCTCTATTTAATGTTAGCCACGTTTTTTTTTTTTAATTTTCTTGATTCTGACCTTTATTTAGAACTCTGTGGTGCTTCTTCTCATTGTATTATATTACATTGTTTTCCAAATTTAGCATTAAAAAAGTTTCCTTGGTGATAGGGATGGCACAATCCATGGCCCACAGACCAATAGTGGTCAGCAAAGTGTGTTAAAGTTTTTATTATTATAATTATTGTATATATAATTAGTCTGTGTGGCCCGCTTGCTCAAAAAAGTTGTGGGTCCCTTTTTTATAAGTAATGGCTACTCTAATTCTGATTTGCTGTGAAGACTTTTTTTGAACTTTTAAATTGCATCACAGACTGTTAGAAAAAAAATCTGCAACCAGGCAGGTAATGGAACAGTAAAATTGCTTGTTAATTGTATTTTAGATTATATTTGCTGTTTTTAAAATTATCATTTGAATTTTAGATTCATGTGCATGAACATGGTGATCAAACTCTTGAAGAAATGGGATTTGATTGTGGGGAACATGAAAGAAATAACTTAATAATTGGTGACAAGAACTCTATGCCACCTAAAAGAATAGAAGTAAGTTTTGCAGAGTTTTATTTTTCATTTTACATAAGTGCAAACACTATGAAAGAATAATTGCTTCAGATCTTGAGTGCACGAATTGTGCTATTTTACTTTAGATTATCAGACTCTTTGTTCTTCTAATTCTTTTTTACATAAGTTGAAACTTTAAATAAAAATTCATTTCAACCTTATGATTTTCGTTGCTAAACAAGATTTCAAGACACGTTTTAAAGCTATGTAATAAGTTCCAAATTTCAATGAAGTTACTTGTGCATGTTTCAGCATTATGTGAGAAACTCTGTCTTCCTCTTCATTGCAACAAAAGTATTCGAAACACCTTTCCTGACCTGCTAATGGTATAAAGCATGTATTTATGATTTTAGAGTGTTGATGCAGTCTGGTCTATTCTTGTCGATTCATATTTTTTAAAGGATTTTAATCCATACTCTAGAAATTGTGACCACTACACAAAACATTCTGAAAACAGATGTATCCTGATTAAGGTGGATCATATACACACAGATAATTATGTATGTCCTTTTTGAATTTCAGGTTTCTGACTCTCTAAGTGGTATTACGCCATACAGGGAAAGTTTTTCAACTAACAGGGAGAGTATTAAAGGAAAATTAACTCTTGATAGAGGAGATAGTTCATGTACCTATGTTCCTCCTCCAGCTCCACCTCCATATACTTCAGGAAGTACTGAATACTCTTACAGCTATAGTAATGCCCTTACAAGACAAGAAACAGGTACATATTTTTATTGATGTTTTTGTGTTATCATTTATTTTTTTATATTTCCTTCTTTAAAATAGTCATTTTGTCATTTTACCTGATTTTGATTAGTTTTAACTATTTTTCTTTGTGCTGCTATTACACTATAGAATTTTTTTTTTGCATAATTTATCTTTTGTTTCTCCACTGCCAGGAAAAAAAAAATAAAATGAAATGAGAATGTTTTTCATATTGCCTCTTTGGTCTCTTTGGCAAGATTGTGCTGCAGTATCAATGTTTTGCTAGTTCTGTCTCGTTTTTATAAAAATGCATCAGTTTTCTTTGTTTAAATTTTCCATGTTTGAATATATATCTTGTATTGCATATTTCTTAAAATGTTAAAAATGCATTTCATTATAAACAGTCTGATAAGTAAACAGTAAGAATGCTTTCTATTTATTTCCTAAATTTTATGTTTTGAATGCAACAACAATCTTTTTTTTCTTTCCAGGTTTTGTGGGATTAGTTAATCAAGCAATGACTTGTTATTTAAATAGTTTTCTACAAACTCTTTTCATGACACCTGAATTTAGGAATGCTTTATATAGGTAAACATGTCTTAATTTTATGTAAAATACCTTTTTCATTTCATGCTTGTATTTTTAATAGTTGATTTTGCTGATATGCAAGTGAATATAAATCTATTTTCAAACATGTTCTTATCAATGGATTTTGTGTGAATCATTTTACTAGATTTCTAATATGTTAATGATTATTGTTAAGGTAAAAATATCTTTCGCAACAAAAATTATTTGTGGTGAATTCTACTCTTTACAGTATTAAATTTTTGCTTTTACTGTGGCAGTTGTTTTATTTCTACGTTTGATATTAAACTAAAAATTCATTGTAGATCAATTAAAATGCATACTGCCAGCTACAGATGAGCCGGGCTCGGCCCGAGACCGAACCCGAGACGGACCCGGGCCCTTTAACTTCAAGCAGCTTTCGGGCTTGGGCGGGCTCGGGCTCGATCTCATATTAAGATAGTCAGTCTTTATACAAATACAACGTTCACGGAATAAAGTATTGAGGTACTTAAAGAGCGTGAGAACAGTTTTTCTTAATGGCAGAATTGCTTTGTTCAGGAAGAATTTCAGAGAAATGACATCTATCATCTTATCTCCCACTCCCACACATCGTTTCTCAGCTTCCGCACATCGGAAAGCAAGCGATCTGCTGGGCTGGGGTGTAAATGGTAAGTAGAAAGTGGTAGAAAGTGGGAACAAATCACGCAAACCCCCGTGGTGCTTGAAAGGCCATTAAGAGACAGAAGTCATAAAACGTTTTTCTCTGACCATATGGCAGTGCACCCCAAGTGGAAATTAAAAATATATATTGATGTTTGATACACTCAGGCTCGGGCTCAAAACAAGACAATATCACTCGGGCTCGGACGGGTTCGGATTAAAAATTCTCGGGCTCGGGCGGGCTTGGGCCTTCAAAAGTGAGCCCGAACTCATCTCTACTGCTAGCTATTAAAAGGTGGTAAACAATTTAGCGCTTCCTCTCCAGAAACTTGTTACAAAACTTAGCTTCTGAATGAAATTTTAAGTTTATCAGAATCAGTTTTTTTTAGATTTTTAAGTATTTAGATTTATTGGTGTAAAAAAAGAAAAAGCCAGGGTAAGTTTTGTGGCTTTTTATAAGTTCTGTTTTTGATAAATAATGTTTATATGGAAGATCGTATGTATTTTAATCATGAAATTAATGAAGAAAACAAACAAGCAAAAAGGTTCCTGTGTTAACTCACATTAAGCATTTTAGTATTTTAAAAGTGTTTCAGAAAGTTTTTTTTAATATTAAATGATTTCAAAATTTACAAGATAATCTGGCTAGACCATCAAACACACGTTTCTTTCTTCCTGTTTTTTCCAAGGTTTTCTATTACTGCATTCAAAAATTTGGGGTGAATAATTTTTAACAATTCTAAAATACTAATTTAACTTTGCTACCTTTTGAGCTTTTTTTGGAGGGAGGGGGAAGACCACTGTTGAATCCTGAATCATAATTTGTATAAAACAATGCTGTGATGTTATTCTAACAACTATATACTGTTCAACTATTGCGTTTTCATGTGCTTTGCAACCATGTTATATTCAACCAAGCTGGAGTTCTAATAGATGTATTAAGAGCTGGTGAAACTAATGCCATTGTATTTTCCATCAATATGCTTGAAAATGAACCAAGTTCTTGTCTTAGATACATGAGTTGCATTGCTGCTGGGTTAGTCTAAATTAACTGAAATTCTGCACAATATTCTGACTGCCCTATCTGAATCCACCCATTCTGTTTTTTAGTATTAAAATGAACATCAATTTTCAAACTTCAATGGTTTTACTAAAATAAAAACAATTTTTTATAGATGGGAATTTGATGGCAATGAAGATGAAGGTTCTAAAAGTATACCATTTCAACTTCAAAAACTTTTCCTACAACTTCAGGTATGTGAATTTTAATTGTTTTAAAAGTTAATTTTTTTAAAATTTATTTGTGTGAATTTAACTATTGTGTGCAGTTATGATTTTAACTATACAATGTACAAGTATTTACATTTTAAAGATTATTTAACATCAAAGATTATTTAACATCAAAGATAATTTAACATCAAAGAAATAATAGTTGAGTTTCTTGAATTATTTTTTCAGACTAGTAAAAAACCTGCTGTGGGAACTACAGAGCTAACCACAAGTTTTGGATGGGATAGCAGTGAAGGTATGTAAAGAAAAGGAACATGAATATTTTATATGTATTAATAAGGCAAAATATGTGCTATTAAGACAATTAAAAATTTTCTGCTCAATGCATTTTGTAATCATTGAGCTACATTTGCACAATCATGTCCACATTTTGTCTGCCCACTGTCAGAAATTTTTGCACCTTGAACTCATTTTAAAACAGCTACTTTATGTTACTTATTTCTATTTTTTTGTCTGGTGAATTAATTTATAAAAATATTTTTTTATTAGAAAGTCTTTTTATAGACCAGTTGTGTTGTACAAAAGAAAAGGAAAAAAAAAATCTTAATAATGCACAAATTTGAATCAAAACTGCTCACATGTGTTGGCAAGTATCAATTCATAGCAAAATAATAATGTCAGGTTTTAAAGCTATAAACAGTCAAATGACAGTCCCTTGTTGGTAGCATGTGCAAGAGAAGGAAATTCGGTCATGGTCGTGCCTCTGTCTTTTTTTCTTACTTTGGAATGATTTTCCATTTCTCAAGTTTTCCTCGAAAGTTTTAGGAGCTCTGAATTCATCTATTTTGCAGTGTAAAATGAGTTTTTTTAGCAAGAAATTTAGTTAGAGAAAGATCATTTATGTAGGCATTCGCAAACTAGCACGTGCATCCCATTGGGAGTTGTGGAAGAATTTCAAGTGAGGTGTGAGGGTATGAAGAATAAAGTAAAACGCAAAACATGAAATAATATACTCAATTTTATGCTCATACATGAGTATTAAAAAGCAGTGTTAGATCTTTTGTGCAGGGGTCCTGTTGACGCCCTATAGCGCGTAAAATATGCGGATTTCGGGAAAGGGACTCAATGCTTGAAACTTAGCGCATGTGCTAATATTCGTCTTGCGGGACAAAAGTAAAATTTAGGTGGTGCGGATTATCTGTGCTTTTTTTCAACCAACGCGACCTGTGACGAATTCGTTGTCTGTAATGTTATTCATTTTACACAGCCTGAATCTGTAATGTTGTTTATTTTTGATTATAGAGTAAAAATTATTGTTTCACATTATTTATTTATTTTTTCTGCGGAGTGTGGGACCCACTATTTTTAAAATGGACCCACTTTTTCAAAATCGGCTGGTCCTTGGGACCCAGCTTTGTGAGGTTCTAGCGTGAACCCTGTTTTGTGAATCTTGTACTGATGTGTTTGCTAACCTCACCTAGATCCTAGATTAGCTCAAAAAATTTGTAGTCATTTCTATTTCTTGGATTTCATATGTTAATATTATATTCTAATAAGATTCTGTTCAAAGTAATGTTATGTGTAGTAATAAATTTTATATGAGAACTCATATTGGTTTTTATTTAATTACTAGCTTAAGCAGGCCTAAGGAGCTTCCATTTTCAATTGTACTGCATGTATTAACCTCGTATATCGTGGGGGAGGAGGCGTGACCTCATCTCAATGTTCCAAGGGGTGGGTGGGGGGTAAAACCTACCTGAATAGTTGAGAACCCCTGATTGAATACATATGCTGCACAATTTGCTTATTATATGTCCCGCCAGGCTCATTATTTTTTTAATTTACAGCATGGCAACAGCATGACGTGCAAGAACTGTGCAGAGTTATGTTTGATGCATTAGAACAAAAATTTAAAAATACAGAACAATCTGATCTCATAAGTACATTGTACGAAGGGAAGCTGAAGGATTACGTAAAATGTCTTGAGGTAATTAATACAATCTTGCTAAAAGAATTTTTTGATTTATTTTTACAATGCTAGTTTTATATAAATATCTTGTACATGTATAATGTTTGTATGGTTTTTTTTGTAAACTTTTTGTATGACTCTCTTACTAAAACCTTTTATCTCATTATTAAAAGTACTAATAATAATTTTTATTACATAAATTAACAAGGAAGGATTATTGAAGAATGTAACTTGTTGCAAAACTAAACTTCTTGATACATTCAAGCTTTCTGTTACTTTTTAAATCATTCAGTAATAATATAAATGCTGAAGTGAACAATTAACTTGTCAAAAATCAATTTTAAATGAATTAAACATACTTTGTGGTCAAATAACTTTCTTTTGCCAACATTTTAGTAGTTTTAAGTCTACTGAATTGTAATTAATTTTGGCAATTATAATTAGTTTCATATTTTTTAATATTTCCAGTACTTTAACACAATTTTATATTTTCTATGTGTTGCAAGCTGATAAACATTGAGCCCTTTCTTTGCTGGAAATTGCATGCAGTGCTTAAAATTTTATTCTTTTGTATCATGTCAATACTGGGTGTTTCGAATATAACTATCAATTTCCTTGAAAATGCTATTGTTTTGCTTTCATCCACAAGTGTTTGGCGAAATGCTCTCCTTAAAAGAAAGACTTGCCTTTATTTCTTGGAAACTGGGCGGTAAGATCTATGTAGGCATGAGTCAGCTTTATCTAAAAATACAAGAAACAGCCACTAATAAAGACAAATATCAGGCTACTTTTGAACAAATTCTTGATGCTTTGATCAGATGTTTATGGTCATCCAGGACGTTTTAGATCCTCTACAGTAACTGCGCTATGATCAGATGGCGATGGTCATGCAGGATGTCATTATGCTACTATGGATGTCTTTATGGTTTGTTTGAATCTGTTAACCAGTAGCCTGGTATCGGCTTTACTTTGTAGCTGTTTTCCATATTTTCACTGCTACAGCTGACAATGCTTTATATGTTTTTCTACAAAATCTCTGGGACATATAGCTATCATTTCTCCTAAGGGGAGCACTTATACAGCATCTGTGAAAGAAATCAATAAATTCATGTTTTTAGTTTTTTAAAACCCTGTATTTCAACTATTTTAAAGGTTAGAAGCAATTTTGATATACTACTACCTTAAATTCAGATATGTTATGAATTTCTTTTTTTTTTTTACTTGGTTTCAGGTATTCAACTCTGGGTAGAAACCTACTTTTGGGAAAATATTAAATACTTATTGCTTATTTTTCCATTTTTTATGAAGCTAGGTGACTTTTTTTTGCATTTGTTCTTTTTAATAAAATTATTAACAGCTGTGAGTTATATTTTGTTGATTGATGTTTCATGTGAAATGGGTGCATATTAATTGATGCTGTTGTATGTGGTAAACAAGGCTCAAGGTAACTTCACATCTATAATTTAGTTCAAATTTGTTATATTTTTTCAGTGTGGATATGAAAGTGCACGAGAAGATACTTTTCTTGATGTTCCTTTAGTTGTTCGACCATTTGGTTCTAGTCAATCGTATGGAAGTGTGGTAAGTACCCTAGATCATTTACGAGGAAACTTAAATGTAACTTGAATTTATTGATTTAACTTATGTAATAGATATATTTCTCAGTTGTTTTATTATTACTCATTAACTCAACCTGTGTTGAACATGACAGTAATAATGCATAGAAAATGTTACTTGCTGTGGGTTGACTATTACTGTAGTAATGGAGAGAAAGAATAGATCAATGAATGTTTCAGAGTGAATAAGGAACTACACTAAATTAATGAAAACTCATTAAACAAAAAATAAGTACTTTCACATTATTTTGTATACTTATCGTTTTTTAAAGTTAAAAAAAAATACAAAGAACTTACTTTATTTGGTTTCAGTAATCCTTGTAGCAGGTCAAGATTTGGCTCAGTTCAGAGGAAAATTTTAAATGTTTTACCTTGATTGCTGAGAAGTTTTACTCTTCTCAAAGCAACCATACTGGTTTTAGTTTCTATTAGTATTAGTTATTTTAAGTTTTCTATTATCAAATATTTTAGCTCCTTTTATTTGCATGTGTCTGACATTTTTATGCATATTTTGTATTTTATTCCCTTTGCCTTTTAATTGTGATGTATTTGAATATAAGAAACCATTATGCATAATATAAAACATAAACTTTCTAAAAATAGTTTTTCTGCTTTAAAAACCTTCCCAATACATGCAAACCTTTTTTTTTAACTATAAAAAAAAACCTTATAGAAAATTTATATTTCATATTTTTATGCATAATGGTTAATCAAATTCAAGTATATGTTTCTTGAAAAGTTAAATTTTAAAATTCTGGGAATAAAGTGCAAATACTTGTATAAAAATATCTCATTAATGTAAATGGATTGAGCATTGTAGTCTTATGTGCTTTAACTTAAATATTTTTAGTCATGCTGTTTGATACCTTCAAAATAAAGCTATATATGTACACAAATTATATGTAATATTGTATATTTATAATATTTTTTAGGGTGAAGCATTGCAGGCATTTGTTACACCTGAGATACTTCAAGGCTCAAATCAGTATTTCTGTGAACAGTGCAATAAAAAATGTGATGCCCATAAGGGATTAAAATTTATTAGATTTCCGTACTTATTAACTCTTCAGTTAAAACGGTTTGATTTTGACCCAAACACAATGCATCGTATCAAGTTAAATGACCGGTAAGTTTTTTAGCTTGAACACTTTTGCAAAATTAATTTTGTTAACAGAAAAACTTTTAATGTTACCCAAATTTTGCATCAAAAGTATAATATAAATTGCGCATTTCTTTTTATAGGGTTTGCTTTCCAGAAATATTAAATCTTAATGAGTTTATCAAAACTGGTGCCAACTCGGTGAGTCAGTGAATAAGCATTTATTTTTACTATGATTATTTCTTTAAAAAAATAAATAAAAAGGTACTCCTAATATTATCTTCTCTATTAATTTGTACAAACTTTGTTATTGATAAAATAATTTTTTTTGTTGCATTAAATGTACATTAGATGTGCATAGAAAATGTTAAGCACACCTAATTCAGTTTATGCAGGAAATATTTATGTCTGTTTTGACAAATAATATAGGTAAGAAACATTGAAGCTAACAGGTAACAAAATTACCAGAATTTCTTGTTGATAATATTAGTACTGTCACTGGAACGAAATTCAACTGTACTTTTATCAATCAGGTCCATTAATGGCAGGCCCAAAATATTTTTATGAAAAAGTTGTTCTGTAGAACTTATGATTAAAATTCAAACATAATATTACTCTAGTTTTTTAAATAAAAAATAAATGAATGAATTCATGTTCAAGAATACTAAAGTAAAGTTTAGTTTAATACGTTTACGTTAAAAAAAAGCTATCCATTGGTCTATAGCTATATTTAGTGTTGGAGTTATGAAATGCCGTTAAGAAAAATAGATAGGCTCTAAAAAATACCCAGAATTCAAATTGTTTTTTGAATTATATAAAATTAAAATGTTCTTGTGTGCCATTTAAAAAAAAAAAAAAAAATATGTTACTTAAGATTTGTTAGATTTTTATTATTCGTTGTCAGTAATCTGTTGAATGCTTTTTCATTATAATTTTTCTCTTATTTTAGAAGTTATTTCAATTATTTAAAAAATTTTATTTTACTTATATATTTTTATTTAATATCTACTTTTCAAAGAATAATTTTTATGGCTTCAATATCTAAACAGGAATTAGTTGATGATGGTGACACAACGGATAGCGGCTCTGCGCTAGATGACGAAGGGGCCTGTTTTGCTAGTGGATGTAAAACTGGCTGTTCTTTGTCTCCTGAAGCCTGTAGTGATAATGACCTCCCTGATGATGATGAAGGAATTGATGTTAGCCCTCATGCATCATCCATTGACAATAATCATGAATTGTGTACTAATGAAAGAAATCTGAAAAAGTGCATGGAAAAGGTGCAGTAATTAAATAATATCAAATATTCAATGGAATAGCAAGTATTATTCACTCATCAAACCATTTAGTTTTTTTGTAGGCACGATATTGATTGATATGCATATTTATTTTTAAATACCTTTTTAATTAAATCCTGCATTTCAAATGTGCGCTTACTTTGAAACTCGATATCTGCATATTATTCATCTTTAGTAAACAGATATGAATTATTTTTTTAACCTTATAAATGAAACATATAGTAGTAATAAAAGCTCTTATGCTTTACTATGGTATTTAGCTTGATGTGCCCATGACTTTTTGTTAAGTTTTGAAGTTAAGAAAAAGTTTGAATTTTTGTTTTACAAACATTTTTTTTTATTATGATACAAAAGTAACTTTGCTTTAGTAAAATATTTAAAGTAAAACTAATAATTTAAGATACTAAAAAGTGCGTGTAGGGGGTTTCAAGATTGTTCCACACTAATAAATTGCTTTTGAGATTGTTTTTTAAAATTACAGTGGTGCAAGTGCTGCGCCAATTGCGCCACCCTGCGCCAAATAAAGAATCTTGCGCCATCCTGCTCCCAAACGCACTTTTTGATCAAAATTGCGCCTGACTGCGCCAAAACGGCCGTTTTTTTAGCGAATATAGCGAAAAAGTGGCATAACTTCTGCTTTTGTTAACCGCACATTATGACGGTTGCTATGGCGATATTCTGAACACGTGCGTCGCGAAAAATATTCTCCTTATCCGAAATTTCAATCCTTTTGCATCTTGTAAAAATTTTGATATTTTTCACAATCCAAAATTATTTTGACATATGCTACCTCAGCTTAGCTTATTTTCTGTTTTATTTTGAGAAAAAAGTAATTTATTTTTAGAAGCATGTCAACATCTAGCATTTACGTCGCGGAAGAAGCTTCCAAAATGAAGATTTCAATCCAAATGCATCTTGCAAACATTTTAATATTTTTGACAATTAACCGTTATTTTGACAATAGATACCTTCTATTAGCTTTTGATAACAAATAATTTATTTTTTTCTTTTGATATACCTATTAAGTTTTGCAAACTTGATTTTAATAAGAATTGGGTTATCCATTGCTTCATTTTTTTAAAAACAATTAAAACAATCAAGCACATAATCTTTAATTATGGCTTTGTACTGAAAGGCAGTATTTCGAAAAGTTGATGTGTTGTACAAAATTCAGAGGTACTTTATGGCAGCACACAATTATCTCATTCTACTGTTTAGAAGTTCTAACGTCTTTAAGTTTTGTAACCAGCACAGATTTAAGGCATTAAAAGCAGAGAAGCAAACAAATTAAATGTGAAGTAGTATACGATAATTACACAAGAAGCTTAATCCGATCAAGAGTCACCAGATTCTTTATTAAATTTAGCAAACCAATGACTAGTCGGCTGTTAAAAACAATGTCTTGTCTGAAATCGAGTTGAAAAATGGATGTTAGAAGATGCAGAGAAGTTATGAGAAAGAGAAAGAACAGTAGAACAAAAAGAAACTAAGTTAAACTTTCAAATTATGGTTTTTCAATTTTTAGCCCACAAAATCTAATTTTGCACGATAAAACATAAAAAAAAAACTTTAGTTTACTTTTCAAGCGAAAAGGTAGTTCCTCAATTTTAAGTTAAAGCGCATTGTTAACAAAAGAAAATCCAAATGCTATAGATAAATATGCAACTAAAAAACCAAAAAATGTCTAAATTTTTCATTCAATTTGACTTTAAATGAATGTTCCAATTCCTATATCATTGTGTCTGAAATTTGAGTTAAGTACAGTGAAACATTTTGCTGTTCACCTATTGAAACCACATCTAGCATTTTTAAACTAACTAAAATTTAATAATAGATAATCAGTGCTTAGTTAAAATGCAAATATACTTCTGTACCTTGATGCAAAAACAACCAATGTCAAAATTCGTCGAATTGAGATATTCAGGTTCAAAGAGAAGGGTTGAGTCTCCATAGGAATGTGTTAAACGGGTCTTCGGCAAATTTGAGTGAAATTATTTAAGTTATTTAAAAAAAAAAAAAGTGTTAGATTTGGTGTCTTAGTTTCGCTCCACTGCTAAAGCGGTTTGTTTTAAAACATTGGTTGTTGTTGTGTATGACAGAGGATACCTTTCTGTCCCATTACGATAAAAAACTAAAAACATCAAATTTTTGACATTGGTTGTTCTTGCATTAAGGTACAGATTTAAATTACTATAAATGTATATGTTTATCACAGTCACATAGTATCTTATTCAAGCCTGCTCCTAAACCCAATTCTGGCGCTCCCAAATGGTATTTTCCCTGCTCCCGAAGATGCTCCCAAACCACATTTGGTCACTTGCACCCCTGAAATTATCTTTAAAAAAAGCAATATATTTATCAGCTAAGCATAGTTACAAAGAACATATATTTGCTAAGAAAAGTAATATTTTGTACACTGATAACAAGTTAAAAGTGAATAAATATTTATGAAACGAAGACACATTAAGGATTAGTTAGCTTCAAAATCTGTACATGAACTATTGGAACCCCCCCCCCCCCCCTTGCTTTCATTGATACAAAATTGGAGGCAAATGGAAATGATCTTATGCTAGATTATTTTATTATGTGGTTTTCTGGTAATATATTTCAAGGAAAAAGAAGTTTTCAAAATCTGAAGAAACAAAATTGACTGAAAAATATGTATTTAGGAAAATTGTCTGTAAACATCTAAGGTGTTATCAAGAAGAATTTCTTTGAATGGTGGCACAAATTATATAAAAAGAAACAAAAATTGATCATTTGAAAATTAGGAATTGTTAGAATAAATCTGAAAAATATTTCCAGGTTTTCTTTTTCTTTGTAATTTATATGTTTCAATTCTGATAATGTTTTTAACTCTGCTTTTTTTTTTTCTATACAGGGGCCATATGTATATGAATTATTTTCTATTATGGTTCATTCTGGTAGTGCTAATGGAGGACATTATTATGCATACATCAAGTAATTTGTTTGTTTCTTAATCATTGATACTTTAAAAATCTGATTTCATAATTTCATTAAAAAAAAACAAAAGAAAGAAAAAAATGTTTTGTGTTATTTTCAGCACCTGCACTCTATAAGGTTTATCTATAGATCAATTTTTGTTTGATTCCATCTATTATTTCTTGAGATCTAGCAGTCACCCAAAGCAGAGAAAAAACTTGATTGCTCCTCCTGCCTTGGAGGAATTGAGGCCAAAATCTATTGGGCACCAATTCACATGGGGGTACTAAATTTTGTTTGATTTCATGCAGCAGTTTTTGTGCTTGAGCAGTCACAAAACACTAGTCACTTACACATTGACACACACACACACACAGACATTTTACTAAAAATAGTCGCCTCAAGCGGTGCAAAACTCAGAATTGGAAAAATCTTACAAAACAATTTTTTTTTCTATATATTAGATATTGAAGAAATTAAAAAGTAACCTGACGGGAAATATCATTTCTGAAATTTGGTCTGCCTGCTTTACATGCTGGCCTCCCATGTGTTAGAGCATTGGTTCTCAACTTTTGAGACTCTGTGTCCCACCCTTTTAGCACTGATACAAAGTTACGCCCCTTGCTCATTTATAGAGATAGTACAGTACTATCTCTACAAATGAGCAAGGTAAGTAGTAAGGCAAGATAAGTAGTATTATGATGTACCATAATATAGAATGGTACATCAGAATTGAAAATGGATGCTGATTAGGATTGTTGAAACAAGTAACTGAAGTTAAATATAGGTAATTTTTTTCTCAAAGTTAATATGAGCGCATAACTTTATTTTGAACACATTATTATTTTGTACATATTAAATACATGCAATCAATGAATTGAAAAAGTAAGTACAAATTAATGAAGGCTATCATGTTGAGGATAGCATGTACAACCTACAGTCATTTTCATAACATCAGTGGGGGAAATACACTGTTTGTCATTCACATGTTCTTTAATATTAGATTGTGACTAATCACATTTCAGCTAGCTTTCAATGTCAAGCTCAAAATTTTGAATTTGTCTGTGCTGAAGCTGAAAATGGTAGACTCGGAGATAAATGGATAAAAACTACACTAAAACCTCAAACACTGGCAATAGTCTCGAAAACATTTACAATATGTCTAAGAAATAGTGTTTAATTATAGTTAGTTTTGAGGTTTTACTTTATTATTTAAAAAAATCATGCTCCCTTTGAAACCTTCTGCACTCCCTTAGGTGCAGGTTGAAAACTGCTGTGTTAGAGTATATATACCGTTGTAAATAGTTCCTCTTCATTTAGTAGAAAGTCATTTTATTTCTATTTAGGGATCATTGTTTTGCATACATATTCGTTCATTTTGCTTTTTATCTTCTTTTTTATGTTTTTCAGAATTGATTTTTAGTTTCTAAAAAATTTTAGTCCGTTACAATAAAAAAAAGTCACGTCAAATTTTATTTTAGTTTGGTAATTTTTGGAAAATTTAAATTATAACTCTTAGATGTTTTGATTCCCATCTTTTACCCTGTGCTGGATATCAACAGCAGTCTAGTGACTGGTGTTGCTAAACTTTTTGACTCTTGCATTAATAAACCTAATTAAACCAACCCTCCTTTGTTGAAAACCATCTTTTATATTTATCGATAATCAGAATTTTTGGCTAAGTAGTGGGTTAAGAATATTATAATGAGCTTTTGGTCTACTACTTAAACCTGTCAAATACATTCTGTTAAAAAACTCTTGTCTTTTTTCAAACTATTTCTGTGTACTCTATTAAGTATCAACTGTGTGCTTATATCATAACTTATTCTACATAATGACATTTGAAGAAAACATAATTTTTGTACTGTTTCATGCTGGGTGAATTTAAATGAAAATGTATGCCTTAATGTGAGGTGAAGGATTTTATTTCTATTTTATGCATGATTGGTAATGTATCCCTCACAACTTTATTTTACTACCATTTTACAATTCATATTTTCTTATGTTCACAGATCATTTAAAAGAGGTGAATGGTATTGCTTTAATGATGCTCAAGTTACCAAGGTAAGAATTTTACCTGGTATTTTTTTTATTTCAAATTGTCCCTTTTTTCTGATATCTATGCATATAATAGAAGAAAGAGTTTGTGTGTTTGTTTGTCCTGCTTTTCTCAGGAAAGCAATAAGGCCTAAAAACATGAATTTGGTAAAACAGGTGCAGTTTTTGCTGACACTTTGTCACTTGAATTTTTCATAAATTTATTCAGAAAGTTATGATTTTCTATGTGAATTATAGCCTTTTTACACCACAGTCCTGAAACTAATTTTCAGAGAAATGTTTTTGCATCCCCAGTGTATAAATTTTAATCTTGATGAAAATTCTTTTTGGACAGAGTGACAATAATGAATATTTGAAAAGGCAATTTGAAGGGCATTTTTTTGAAGTTTTATCTTTCTAAATTTTTTTATACTGACATTTAAGTGAAAAGTTACTGCATATGTTAGTATTTATATATTTATGCACACATGTTGAAAATTTGCATTAAAAACTTTTCTTCTTTTAGATTACTTACGATGATATTCAGAAAACTTATGGTGGTGGTCCAGCTCGAGGATATTACTCTAGTGCCTACTCAAGGTACAATTTAATAAGAACGGAAAATGTTTTATTAAATGTGATTGCTAAATCATTGAAATCATGAACAGGCTATGTTTTTTTCATGTTTTATTAACTATACAAGAGTAATACTAAGACCATAAAACATTCATACATTTTTAGAAATAATCTTCTTAAGTTATATGTTTTGCACTTCAATGTTACAGAAAACTTTCTTGAAAAAAATAAATAAAATATTAATAAAACATTTATTAGAAAATGCCCAATTCATGAAAAATTGGACATTTTTAAAAGTCAGCATTTAAGTATTTCATGAAAAAATAATTTAAATTTCATCATTAACATTCTTTTTAATTCCTTTTATGTAGTAAAGGAAGTATTGTGATCGTGAAAAAAAAAAATCACTCAAATTTGAGTCTAAATTTTGCCCCCGAATGAATGTTCAGTAGTTTTTTCGACCTGTCAGCACGTGCATATGTACCTACCAACATATAAGCAGCCGAAAAATCCTTTTCAACCACCCCCGAGTTAATTACGACGAGTTTTCTCCTGACATCTGTATGTATGTATGTGCGTGCGGATGTATGTACGTATGTGTGTCCCATAACTCAAAAACTATATGCCGTAGAAGCTTCTAGCTTGGTATGTAGGCTCTGAGGATGGTCTAGTTGTGCACCTCCCCTTGTGGTTGCATTCGAATGTTCCCAAGGGGGTGTTTCACCCCTTTTTTGGGGTAAATCAGTGTTAATTTCAATGCAGACTCAAGTGATATGAATTGGCGCGACCACTTGGCGATATGTCGCCAAGCTTTTGGTCGCCAAGTGTTTGACGCCAACTTGGCGACATATCACCAAGTTGGCGACAAATTTGGCGAAAAAATTATTTTTTGAATTTGGGTTCAACTTGGCGCTATTGGCGATATTTTGCGAAAAATTCACTGAATGATATTAAAATAAGCAATATTTAGAAAATTAACCATTGTAAAATATTTTTTGCATTGTTTCGTGGCAGATTAGGGGAGTAAATATTTGAATTGTTACCTTGCTCTCTCCAAGCACTTTTTTTAACACTTAAGGCAACTACTAAGAAATTTACACGTAAAAGGAAGTAGTGTGGGGTCCATACCAGATTTTTTTCAACTAATGAAATGATAACATATGTAGTGAAACCTTGATTTTACTTCCCCCAAACCTACTTTTTCTCCACAATATGCATTTTTTTCAACAGGTACCTTTGGCAGGTGCTTTCTATGAATTTCCTACATGATATTTTTCCCCCATATTTTACAAAATTCCTGGTTTAAAGTGCAAGTATATACATACAAATGTCACCCCTGCAACAGTTAATTGAGCAAATAATCACTGCATTCCGTAAGGTTTTCATTAATGCTGATACGTTTCTGTCTCATCAGATATGTTGACACATATAGGTACAAAACAAATACTGTTAAAATTTTGTCTTCTTCTTACTTAATTGTATGTTCAAAAATTTTTTTTATTTAATTCCAATTATTGTAAAACAAAGTACATACATTCTTGATACTAAATCTAAACTTTGTGCTTGCTTAGATTGATTTCAAATACCTTTTTTTTCCTTTGAAGTTGCATATTTTAATTTTTTTTAGGAAATTTAATGACAAATATCTTATATTAGAGTCATGAAATGTCTTCAGTGTAGCATATATTCATCAAATTTTTTTTCAGTTCTACTAATGCATACATGTTGATGTACCGCCAAATTGATAAAGAGAAAAATTCAGGTAAGTTAATTTTTTGAGAGTTGATAAAGTTTCAAAATTTTGTAGTTAAACTGTAAAATGATGACATTGGAAAATGCCATTGTTCGTCTTTATTTATATGTTTCCAGCTCTGTATTAAACTTTCAGTACATTTCTTGTGCTGTTCTGTAATATTATGGTAAAATAATTGTAGTATAAAAGTAATTTAATAGTAAAATAAAAATTAAGTGAAACAAGTAGTAAATCATACTAAGTTTTATAAGTTATGTAACATATTTTGAATGTCATGTTCCACATAATTTTTAAATTTAACAACTAATGCTCAGTTTTAGAAGTTATTTTTAGCATTTTAAATCTTTTTAGAGAACTAATTGTTTTTATATTTCAGTAATTAAGTTATGTTAATTTTTTTTAAAAATTAGAATGCATGTCTCCTGATGAATTTCCTGAGCATATTAAAACTTTGCTGCAGTCAATGCAAGAACAAGAAGAACAGGAAAGAATAGCTAGAGAATTAGATCGATCCATGTGCAAAGTAGGATCATTTATTTCAAATAATCAAATATAATGTACTCTGTTACTGAAAATTATCTATTCTTGGTAGTTTCTAATATGAAATGTTTAATAATTCTTGCTATAAAAGTCAGGACTTGGAGGGATTTTAAAATTGGCCAGCGGCTACTAGACCTTATAACTCTAAGGAAACTAATGCATTGAAGTGTATCAAATGTACATATAATTAATAAAGGTATATATATCTATATATATATATATATATTAGGGTGATTCAAAAAAATTTTTTTTTTGAATTTCTTTGGTCTTACCCCGCAGACTTTTTACACTATTCATGAATGTGATGTATGTAAAATTTTAGCTCAATTGAATAATGTTTAGAGGTCGCGCAAAGCGATCGAATTCTATTGAAAATTAGCAATTTCGAGAGTTGGAGTACATAACTTCATTACCCGAAATAATATTGTTCTTCATATAAAATGGAATAATTTAAAACGATAGTTTACTCTACTAAGTAATTAGTCAATAAAATAATAGCTCAAAGTGAGTTGTAACGACCCCCTCCCCCTCCCACGCTCCAAAGCTGCATCATCCCTTACCTGAAGTTTGGGTAGAAAATGCAGCTGCAATCTCGGGCTGTGGTTTCTGTTTTCTTTTCGGTTGTTTGAGATGTATGAGTTTATTCGGCTAAAACACCTAGCATCCACTCTAGACAGGGCCCAATATAAGTGACAGAAAGCCACTTTGATAGTAGCTGCTACAGTACAAAGTATGGGTAAAAATGGGGAGGATTTGACAACGTCCATAAAACGGTAAAGGCAAACTATTCGCTCTGAATCGGCCGTTAACTTACAAAAGTCGTTTAAATCTATGACTTCCTTTGATAGTTCACTGGAACGAAACACTTATGCAAAATATATTGGGGAAATGAAGGAAGATCGGTGGGTTTCATACCAGTATTAGTATCAGGACCACAAGCATTGATGATTTACTTCTGGGTTCTAGTAAGTTAGTCAGGCACTGGAATTGCTACGGTAAATGCTGCTGTGCGATAACCAGTTAGATAAATGGGAACTTACTGAGCTCGTACGTGGTATGTGTTTCGATACGACATGCAGTGCCGGTACTAAAGTTGGAGCAAGTTTGAACTTGGGAAAAAGAACTAGGGAAGCAACTTTTATATTGTGCTTTCCGCCATTATATTTTAGACATTGTGTTTTCTGTGGTATTACAACCGAAGTCTATTCTAGTCTTGGTCTTTCGGTATTTTAACCGATAAACCAAGAAATAGGCAGAATTGGGGTATTTGATTGCGTGCAATGTCAAATGCGGTGTTCACGCAATTGCGTGGAACCATCCACTGCCATTTTATCTACAATACTGCTTTTTAAGCGGTTTCAGCAATCATAGTCAAGGATAAAACATTCTAATTTTAAACCTGGAGTGAGAAACGATGAGTTGAGGAGTTGGTAGCCAATTCAGAGCAACGTGCAACTAGTAATGGAAGTTGCGCAAAGTCAACTTCTGATGACCCATGCAAAAGAAGTGTCCAAGGAAGATACTAGAGCTTAGTGTGATTTTCTTGAGCGGAGCACCTTCTCTTGGTGTATGTTTTCATGTCCCAGGAGCGGTTCATCGTGTTATATCTGTGTCAAAGATTCTTTATGGCTTCAAGTTTATTTCACAACCAGTTCAAACTTGCAGCCGGACAAAGAAAAGGTATTCGTAACATATGAATGTGATTTATTTCACATTCTTATCGTTAATGGGAAAGAATATCTAAGAGCTGGGTTCCCAGCAACCCTTTTTGTGCAAGCACTGAGAAATGATTTGGAACATTTTCAGCGTCCTTATTCATGTAAAGAAGAAACTCAAAATATATCAGCTGTTTGATCCTGAGCATTCGAATCTTCAAGATAGCTATCAACAAGGCTTTGTACTACCGAAGAAACTGAGGATTGTAAACGACAATACGGAGCGTGGCGTGGCCCTTATTGAAGCATTTGTTAAGACTATCACTAACGACGAAAAACAAAGACAGTGTCTTCTTCAAGTGGTACAGGAACACAGAAAAGGTTTCAAAGTTGCAAAAATGTAACCTTAAAAAGTATTGCAAGAATTAATGAGCGAACTATAATTAATGTATTTAAATTTGTTTTTTATATTTTTTCCGTATTTGATTAGTTTTCATACTTTTCTGCATTTCATTGGTTTTTCAGATATATAGTTCATTTTGTGATCGCACGTTTTTTCCTTCAGAGAAAAAAAAAGCAATAAAGTAACTTTATTATTATTATTTACGTTCGCATTTGTGCCACTATCACAAAATTTGAAGTACTCCTAAAGGTAAACATAGTTTACTAAAATTTTGGACAAATAATTCAGTGTATATAAAGGCCTAAATAAGACGGTAAGACGAACAAAAATACAAAGGCTACTTTTTTCCATAGATATCATTTACGTTCACGTTTTTATCAATATCACGAAATTTCAAGGCGTTTGCGCGACCTCTAAATATTAATATATTTTGTCAAAATTTTGCACAAATAATCAGTGTATATAGTGGCACAAAATAAGAGGGTAAGACACACAAAAATACAAAGTTTATTTTTTTCCATACATTTCTGAATCACCCTAATATATATATGTATGTATGTATATATATATATATATATATTGTTACAAATCTTGTAAATAGTTGTTGTTTTTCCTGCCTTGCATCATTTTCATTAGTTTTGGTTTTATCTGGCGTCATGTTGCAAAAGTATCTGAAGATATCACCTTATCACTTGTATACCGGCCCTGTAACGTTTTGTAGTTTTTACACTTGCCCTACATTTAATAAGCGTGAAGACATTTTCGCGTGGTTTTTCTTTTTATACTAGAAGTTTCTTGAATGGATTGTTCAATTTATGAATGAAACAGAATACTCCAGATTTTGCTAGAGCGTAGTAGAAATGTCCTTCCGAGTATAGAAAGCTGGCCTTGAACACAAGTCAGTTAGTTTTTCTCAGATGGGATTTCTGAGAGGCTCGTTTTCATTCGCTTGGGCGGATGGTTGTTTTGCTTTTGTAATTGCTTAATTACTGTTCACGTTAGATACGTGGTGCTGAGTTACTGTTGAGAGTCCAGTGTACTGTTTTGCTACCTAATTGCTGGATGTTTAGCAATTGTTTCCTGCTTTATTGTAAATAGTGTACATACTTGTAAATAAAGTTATAGTTACTTCCTCAAGATTGGAATGCTCATTTAAGAAAGTTGAAGGTGCTACGGACTCGTAACAATTTTGGCGCCCAACGTGGGGCATCTTCAAGGACTTTCTTGGAATTATCTGTGAACTTGAACTTTTCTTTCTGAGGAATTTTTAACTTCGGAATTTTATGGTGATTACTCGAGCAATGGAGGAACAGCTGAAACAACTCCTTGATGCTATCAACGCTGTTAAAAGTGACATGACTGCGATGCTGCGAATCAAGAGCAAATAAAGAATGATATGGCGACTCTGGCTACTAATCAAGAACAATTAAAGAATGAGCTCGCTACTAATCAAGAACAATTACAAGAATGAACTGGCTACTAATCAAGAACAATTAAAGAGTGATTTAATTGCGAGCATAACTTCAAGTAAAGAAGAAATTAAGAGCGATCTAACGTCAATGAAAAGTTTGGTGGAAACTAAATTTACCAACATGGAAAATAAAGTGGAGGCTCTAGAAGATCGAATCACCACAGTAGAAAACCATGTGGAAAAGAAAATTAAAGAACTTGAATCGAAGTTATCAGCATCCTGCAACAACTCAAGTGACTGTGTAGCTGCAGCTGGAACTTCTCGTTCATCCATTAAACTGGCCACGTTTGACGGGAAGACCTCGTGGAATATTTACAAGAAGCAGTTCCTCATCGTTGCAGAAGCAAACTCCTGGGACTCTTCCACGAAAGCCTGTCACCTTGCAGCCTTGCTGAGAAGGGATGCAGCTGATATACTACAGACCTTCCCAGAGGACAAGCACCGTGACTTCGAAACCTTATCATCGGCCTTGGAGCTTCGCTTTGGCGAATCCTGCCAAAAAGAATTCAGCCAACTTCAGCTCAAATCCCGACTCCAGAGGGCTGGAGAAACTTTGCAAATTTTGCAGCAGACGTTGAGAGGCTTTCCCATCTCGCCTTTTCGAACTGTCCTTCGGATGTTCGCGATAGCCTGGCCCTGAACTACTTCATAGACGGAGTGCGAAATCCAGAAGTCCAGACGGCTCTCCGGATGGCGGACATTTAAGATCTTAAATCCGGTCTGGTCTACGCAATGAAGTTCGAGGCTGCACAGCAAACATCCCGCAAGGATCGCCATTCAATCAGGGGCGTGGAAGTGAGTGCCCAGGACTCGAACTCAACTCGTCTCTCGGACATGAGCGACAAATCAAAGAGATGTCGGGGACCCTGAAGAAGATTGCGGCTCGCAAAGACCAAGGTAGACAAACACTGAAGTGTGCTGGAAATGTGGCGGTGAGGGCCACGTACGAAGGAATTGCGAAGCTCGCCAAGAAAAGAAGACGTCTCCCAAAGTTTTCCAGATTTCCCCAAGAAGTGGCGGCTGCAACGGACTCTTCATTTACGCTTATGTGAATGGGTTTCCCTGCGAAATGATTGTGGACACAGGAGCCAACGTTACCATTATTAAGACTGATGTGGCTCGTCAATTTGGACTCAAGATCTTATGGACGCCGCCCTGCGTTACTCTCCAAACTGTGACAGGTGACAAAATCGAGATTGAAGAAAAAGTGAACTTAGAAATAATGTTCGGGAGCGCCACTTACCATCACACGGCATTCGTCGCTGACATTACAGATCCCTTCATTCTCGGACTGGACTTTTTAAGAAAATTTGATTTTTCTATCGACTTTAGAAATAATGAGCTGCACTCGATGAGGGAAGACATAGCAATTTTAAACACCGAAAATAACTTAAAATCCGCTCATCAAATAATAGCCCAAACAGATTTATTGATTCCCTCTAGATCAGAAGTACTAATACCTGGCTCCCTCAAGGAAAACAACAGCTTTAATTTCGGCCTCATTGAATATCCTAACCAGAGTAATAGCCCAAAAGGAGTACTGGTGGCATCTACACTCGTGGACCTTTCAAAGAATGCAGTTCCTGTGAGAGTCGCCAGTGTAAGGGAAAGACCGAGGAATATTAAGAAAGGAGAAGTGTTGGCAACTTGTACTCCCGTAAACTGCATCATCAGAAGAATTGATTCCTCCGAGACTATGTTTTCTGAGTCCTTGACTTCGAAATTAATTGGGAGTGCAGCATTATCGAAGGATCAAAGATACGCTGCGGAAAAATTGGTGGACAACTTCAAGCAGGTGTTTTCATCTACATCCGAAGATGTTGGTCGCACGAGTTTAACGCAGCATAGGATCGACACTGGAGATCATCCCCCTATCAAGCAGCATCCAAGACGACTACCGTTCGCCAAGAGGGAAGAGATTGAGATCCTCTTGAAAGAGATGCAGGAGAATGACGTCATCGAACCCTCATCCAGTCCTTGGGCATCCCCAATCATCTTGGTCCGAAAAAAAGACGGCTCCACCAGATTTTGTGTTGATTACCGACGCCTGAATG
>JAXGGA010017823.1:0-23396 GCA_038373865.1 Uloborus plumipes | reverse complement strand
GAAAAAAGATAGGTTATTCTGTTGGGAAAAAGAAATCAACAAGCAAACAAGTTAACCATTGATCAAAGTATCAATAAACTCCAAAAACACCTGCCTCCTGTTAGTAATCCATTTTGCTGCATATCCAATTTCTTAATAATTTAAATGCTAAACATAAGCAATACATACTGTGGCCTGTTGGTGGTGCCAACGAGCAGCCTAGATTTTATTCTGCATTTTAATTGCAAAGTTGTCTTCAAAATCTGGTTGCCCTACCAGATGTTTTACTTGCTTTTTATTTTCTTTCTTCAAAGACATCAAGGCGCTGGTTGCCCTTTGATGTAAGTGTGCCTTAAAAATTCCCAGATTTTCCTTTAAGAGGATCGAGACGTTTTAGCTGACCTTTTGTATCCTTTTTAACAGCTTTTGATTTTCTGTGTGCCATTTCTCCCATTTTAAGTATGTTAAGTTTTGTTTGTGGATATTTAATATAGGTCATATAAAATTATTTTTACAAGCTTTACAATTTCCAAATATAGTTTTTTTATTGTTTCCATCACATGAAATGGTAGAAATAAAATCATAAAGCATTTTAAATTTATTTTAAGATATTTTTATTTTTTTTTTTAAATAAAAGCACATATAAATTTTGAATTAATATTACTTATATAAGTTTTAAATTTGACTACTAAGTTGTAATACTAGTTTGTAGATAAATGTCCTTCTGTTACCATTAAAAAATCATTAATAAAGGACCCATTAATATTTTAACTTTCTCATTGACAAGAGACTCTGCTTTGCATAAAAAACATTAGTTTCCACACCTAATAGGCCCCCTAATAGGTTCTTGATGAGCAAACTGAAATGTAGTATTTTGGTAACGGAAGAACATTCAAAGCGCCACCTTAGTAAAGAAAATGATGCACGGCAAGTAAGAAATATTATTTTTAAAAATTTAAATGTCAAGCCCCCTTTTTTTCTGGTATTCACCTGTTCCAAGGAAGAAAAAAAAAGGAGGGGGGCGATCTAATGTTAATCAACCTTCAGAAGGGGGCTATGGGCCCAAAAAGGTTGGGAATCATCGGTTTAAAGTCAGCCCCAAATGACAGTATTCAATTCGCAATTCAAGTTCAGAACAAATATGTGGAAAAAAAAATTTTTCTTTAAATTTAGCTTTCATTATTTTCTAACTTCAGCGAAGAAAAGAGAACGTTGCGGAGATAAAATTTTAACGCAGGATTTTTTCTCTCAAAATTCATACCTAGAACGGAAAACTTGAAAAGACACTGGAATTGCAAACGTTCTCAACTCTCCAACGAAGGAAAAATATATTTAAAAAATGAAAAAGAAAAAAAAAAAAAGCTATTACTACATCCACAATTTTGTGCGCTCAGAACTTGATGATTCGGGCTAAAGGGAAATTTAACGGGGCTACTGAACGCAAAAGAAACAACATGTGTATGTGTAATGTAATTAAGAATTCTTTTTTACGGCTGCCCAACTTGTGCAGACGATTATTTCCGGAAAAGAATTTTTTTTTTTTTTGTTAACTTTTTTTCTGCCCAGTCTTGCACCATTTTGTTTTAAGGAAAACAATGAAGGTAAAAAAAAAAAAAAAAGATGGTGTTTGGGTGCCAGAATATAGAATTCCCTTTGAATGATTTATGGAGAGTTCTATTTTTAGTTCTTCACACAAAAGCGGATCGCAAGAGATTTAATGTTATTGGTTTCTAGGCAGTTTGTTTTGTTACGTTTAATGCAGTTTATCTCACCCATGCAGCCACCAGTTTGATCTATAAGCGGAGCTGTGTTAGAATACTTTCAGGTTTGATTATGAATCAATGATTTTGTGTAGTAAGAAGTTTTCTAAGAATGTTTGGGAAATTTTTGCGTCTTACATTTTTAAGAATTTACTTTTTTAAAGTTTGTGTGAAATCTCATATTATATGCTACTCTGAATAAAATTTCAAATGCAAATTTTGTCGACACGTTTAACATCATTTACGTATTTACAATTTCATAATTTTTATAGTTCTGAACCAGTGGTCGGAAGTAGTGCGCTACAAGTAGCGAAACTACTGTAGTAGCTACATTTTTTAGTAGTTAGTAGTGTGGCGCACTACTTTTTAAAAAAAGTAGAGTAGTGAGTAGCGCGATACAAAAAAATAGAAGTTTGTAGCGATTTCTGGAAACTACTTTTAAATTAAAAAAATAAATGAATGAAAAAAAAAGAGAAAGATTGAAAAATCAAGCTTTAATTAACTTTGACTGGTGCAAATCTTGCGCGAGTACAGCAGCGGACGCAATGAGGAATAAGAACCTTAAAAATATGAGCTGATCTTAGATGCATTATTTTGATGAAATACATTCTCTCTGTTTGATGTCATTGGTTTATTTAACATCATAAGTTTCATATTCCTTCGAATAATTTTAATATTCCTAAATACTTCCTGGTGAGAAATTTAAAAAAAAAAAAAAAATGAAGGTTGAATTCTTTCAAACTTTCAACTTTTAAATCCTTTCTTGTGGTGAATATCCGTAAAAATTGTAGAAAAAATCTAAAAAGAACAAATTTTAGAAAAAAAAAAAAAAAAAAAAGGAACAAACAGTCAAAATAACAAATAAATTCAAATGCAATTCCTAGTTCTATTCCATATTCAAATGAGTTAATTTATTGATGTAAACCACTTTTCGATTTTCTTCGGTCAATCCTCACACAGTGTATGCTTTTTATTTGTTTATTTTTTAAAAAGTAGCGAAGTAGCAACTACAATTCAAAAGTAGTTTGTTGTCGCTACATTTAAAAAAAAAGTAGTTGTAGTTGTAGTTAACTTCATTCATAACAAAGTAGTTGTAGCTCGCTACAAAAAGTAATGTATTTTTTCCAACCTCTGTTCTGAACAATACTATTTTGGTATCGTAAATTTAAATCGCTTCTCATGTTGCTATTAATATGCAATTGCTTTACTCTTTTGGGGCGTTTGCATAAACTCTTAATTGCTCCCAACTTTGTTTTATGAGCGGTTTTAACTTTTTTTTTACCTGGCTATCATGCTGTCTATTGTGATTTATTTTGAATTTATTTCTCTAACTCCCCACTTTTCAGCACGAAGTCTTAGGATGATTTTACGTTTCTGCAAGACGTGGGAGAAGTGGTAATATTCCTCTGCAATACTTAAAAACTGTAGTGTAGTGAACTGGGACGGATGCAAGGGAGTGGCGATTTTCCCCATCGTTCCTCCCTTGAGGGGCTCACCATTGGTAAATTTTCAAAATTGAAGTTCGAAAAAAGGAATTTTTAGACTACCTTTGATGCTGGCAGAAAGAAGCTTTAGGGTTCTCCTCACAGTACATTTCGCAATTAAAGTCCGAAACGTATGAGGTCAACATTTGTAAACCAAACTGTAGTAAAGGATATGTAATAAAATCAATTGCCCCTCCCTTAAAAGAATTCTAGTTCCGTGCTTGGTGGTGAAAAGGTATGCTTTCCTTATTTTGAGAAAAATCTGATACAGTGGAACCTCGTTAATTCGATCACGCTTAAAACTAATTACTACTGAGACGAACTACATTTGCGATCCCCGCCCTGTGCTTGTTGGGTTTTACGTTTTTTTTTTTTTCTCGGAATGTACTTGCTGACTCTTGTAACGTAGCATCCAAACGGTCATCTATAATGGACAAAAAACATGCTTTTAATTATTTTTATTTAAGTTATAATTATGCAACTACCACTTACAATTTTTTTAATGCAGTCTTGTTATTATTTTTCTTCTTTATTAGAATCTAAAAATGAAGAAGAGGAAAATAAAATTGCAGATAAAAGTCTGCTGAAAACGGTAATTTATGGTATTTAAATCCGTAAATATTTAGACAACTTATCTTGCAATTATTCAATGAGTTGTGCAAATAATTCTTATAGCGTTTGAAAAAAAAAAAAAAAAAAAAACCTCCACTGCTTTCTCCAGCACAGCTATGCATCTCGCAGGATAGTAATAAATTAATTAACACCCGTGATTTTGGAATTTATTTTGTCGGACTGATTCGCTTCGACTGGGAAATCTCCGCATAATTGTGCTAATCGAGTCTCGCTAATGAATGGAAGTGGACGATATTCGGGGCGTGTTGAACCTGTGAATATATTCCCCGAAGTACGTTGAATAATTCATCATCTGTGGCGACACACGGAAAAGGTATGATGGACGAGAACGCAGCACACTTGGAGAGGTTCTTGACATGTGTCGAATTGATCAACCTCAGACCCTTTTCTGCGAAGGGCTATTTTTTGGACCCTGGATATATGCTAGGCAACGGAGTGAGCGATTTGCCGTTATTTAGGTAGCTGTGATGAAGTAGTTGTGTATTTAATCGTGAATAGCGTATGTCAGGGTGGTAATTGAGGATTCAGTAGGCGGAAGCAGGGTCATAATTGAGGTTGTGATAGAGAGCTTTTTTCCAGCTTTGTTTTATGTTTCAGTAATTTTTCCAACACATAAGAGTTTGGCAAGTTTTTTTTTTTTAACTGAGGGGCTGTCCATATGTCAAGCTTTGTGGGGTTTAGTTGGGGGAGGGGGTTCGTGAAGTTGTGACAGTTGGTGACAAGGAGAGGAAGGGGCTGGGGGGAGCAACGAGAAGTATGATATCACGCCTTTTAAAAGAATATGTTTATGAAAAATAGCGGGACATATGACAAGGAATGACTGATTCACGCTGCAGGCCGCGTTCGATTCCCATGGTAGCTTTTCCTCCCTTCAGTGGTCGATACAATAAAGTGCTAAGCGTGCTTGGGAACTTAACATTGGGGTTCCGCTTTCTGTTGACTACCTAACTGGAACATTTGCCTTGCAGCCCACTGCTTTTGGTCACAAAAACGGAGATGGACGCAGTAGACCTTGGTCGCTATAAGCTGTTGTGCCACTGAGTTAGTTTTAATAAGTAGAAGGCTTAGAACATAGTGGAAAATAATAAAATAAACTTAACAGAAAAAGTTCAACTAGAAAATAGCCCAAATTAATTAACTTTTTAAACAGGAGGGTCAATATACTCACGTTATTTAAAAAAATAACTATAATGAAAAACTTGACTCTAGAAAGCTCAAAGTTCATACCAGCAGTGAAAAATGCATCACATACACACAGGGGTGCCCATCCCCCCCCCAAGCTCAATGGCGCAAATTGCCCCCCAAAAATTTTCACAACCCCCTGTGCTTTTTATTTTATTTTCACCCTTTTTTTAATTATTTTTTATTTTTTAAACTATTATTTATTTTTTTAATATTATTTATTTATTTTTAATTGTTATTTATTTATTCATTAAATTTATAACTATTACATTTTTTGTATATTATTACTTTTTTAAAAGCTAGAACTATGCGCAGAATAGAATCGATTTTTTTCCCTTCCAGACATTCCATCAATCACATACACACACACAACAAACAAAAAAATAATAATAAAAAAAAAATAAAGAATAAATTAATGAATAATTTTTATTTGAATAAAATCAGTAAGTAATTAAATTAAAAAATAAATTAATAACTAATTTAAATAAACAAATAAATTAGTTTTAAAAAATCCCCCCCAAAATTTTTGATGGAGCAACTTGCGCCATAATCCCCCCCTGTGGGCACCCCTGCATACACACGCGCAAAAAAAAAAAAAAAAGTGAGATAGAGATAGAAAACGAGTGTTACACATACTATTTCTATTCAATTGTTTAGTTTTCTAAATCTACTTATTTACTTATTTATTTATCTACCGTCAACTGAGCTGACTGTTTCATATCAGGGATGAATTGCTCGCTTTTCAAATGTTAGTTTTTGTCATTTCTGTTACTTGATAACTTTCTTTTTGTGTTTAGACAGAAAAACTGTATTGAATGAAAGGTTTATCTATTACGTTTCTTGACAAGCTTCAGTACGAATTCACTTTTACGGTTTGTTTGTTACAACAAAAGTAAGGGATAAACCTTTCATTCAGTGCAGTTGCAGTCCATAGCAGGAAAGTATAACCTTCAGTGGCGCAGGGTTTGGAAAATCAAATGTGGGCGGAAGGCGGGAGTGAACGAGAGAGTGTAAGAGGATTAAGTTTTAAAATTTTATCCCGATAAAATGTGTTGATTTAATTGAGATATATAGGAAAGGATCAAATATTGCTGTACTTTGTTTCTTCCTAGTGTTTTGTTGTTGTAGTTGGATTTGTTGCAAGCAGAAAAAGAACTGAAAATCCTTGTTGTGAAAAAGACATCCCTGATCAAGCTGTGAAAACTTTGTCGGCAGAGTTAATTTCGAAAAAGTGATTGTTTCAATATTGTTTAGTAATTTGTTGTAAGAGATGGTCTAAAATTACACATGGATTTTTTAATGTAAAATACTAAATACAGTATGCTTCTAAAAATTAATTTTGGGTTCTTAAAATGAATCAAAGTATTAGAAAGAGGCAGGCAGCGTAGTAGAAAATTTATTGTAGGGATGCACCGATTGATCGACAGTACTGATTAATCGGACACTTTGCCGATTGTTAATAATCGGCAAAATCATGCCGATTAATCGGTGAAAAAAATATTTACGGATTTTTAAAGTATACCTTCACCAAGAAACTATGCTGAACAATTTTATTAGCAATAATAATAATAATTACAGTTGGTATAAAGTTTTTAATAAATTATTTCTCCTATTTTGAACAAATACACACAGAGACAATGTTGCAACATTTTTCATGTGTCTATACTTTTCTCCTTAGCATAGGGCTTTCAGATAACCTCTAATTTTCAAAGAAAAAAAGTATTGAATTAAATGGCTACTAATAACTGAAAGGAAATGAATTAAAAGCACTCCTAAATTAGAATGATCACCACAGCCTCCCTTAATTTCTTGTTTTGAATTTTCATGTCTAGTTAAAATGATTAACAATGTGCTATTGTAATATTATTGGCAACAATATGAAAATTTAATCTAAGAAATTGAAGACAATTTTGAAATTACTTTGAGAAAATTAGGAAAATAAAAAAAAATCTCAGAAATAAATTGTTATTTCTAAAATCGGAATTGTGGAAGAAAGAAAAAAAAAAAACAGTGGTTTTCAAGTTAGTAGTATAAAAACGATCATCTTTAGCATTAATCGGCTCAGCCGATTAATCGGCCTATTATCAACTGCCGATTATTCGGTAATCGGCTAATTTGCTTATTGGTGCATCCTTAATTTATTTTAACATAGAATAAGAGCTATCTATTAAAAATAGCAGGGTCACGGAAACGGAGAGAAAATGAGCCCGCAACGACTCCCGGAAGTTGAAAGATTCCGACTCCTTGATTCAAAATCACCCACATGGAAAATGACCGACTCTGACTCCTGGTATTTTAACCCTTTATGCCCCGACGGGACTCAGAAGTCCCGCTTATATTAATTGTGTATTATGAATATTAAATATCTGGAATCATGCTGAAGCTTTTAAGTACCACTCCTTGTACTTCGCTGAGAGGCCGACAGATGGTACCTGCAATCGGAAAGTTTTCTTAGGGGCCCTAATGAGTAGGGGGCCTTAAGACCCTACTGATTTTCAAAATTGGCTGAATTAATTTTGGGACATAAAGGGTTAGTTTGGCACATATCAAAAATTTAAAAATTTTGATAAAAAATTTTTATTTTAGTTTTTTGGGGTAAAATGCATAAATATTATATAGTTAAAAAAATTTCATGGGAAAAAATGAAAAGAAAATCGGTTTTATAAATTGTGTATCCTGTAGGATACACTGCCAAAGTAGCAAATAAGAATACATAAAACGTGGCTCACTCAATCACAATATCAACTAATTTGGCACTATTGTAGATTTTATAAACAATAAAAATAATAAGCAAATAATAAAAAAATAAAAGAAAACATACCTGTAATCGACGTGACTCCATGTTGTTTTGGTAGAACACACTGTAACACTTATAAACTTAATACTGAACGCGTTGCTTTGTAAATAGCCACAGTAAAGACAGATGTTGAAAAAGAAGGTTCGAATAATGCTATAAGTTAAAAGCCAGCCTCCTAGGAGGCGCCTAATTCAAATTAAAAAATGTAGAAAGTGATGTATCCTGTAGGATACATTGCCAAACTAAGGGTTAAAGCTTCCGACTCCTACTTTATCCCAAAAACCAGTCCTACTCTACGATTCCAACTCTGCAGCCACGATTAAAAAAGTGCATATTGCTCCAAAATTTTCAGTCATTTGATAATTTAAACAACTTTTCAAAAAATATTCTTCAAATTTGAATGCTTTATTTTGATCAAAGTCTTATGTTTTGAAAAATAAATGCTCGCCTTTTTAAGTATCAACGTTTTGCATCGATAATCCACTAAATAAAACATTTCCCTGGAAAACATAATATATTAGGCACAATGACAGTTTGTTCCGACTTTTACAGCTTCTTTTATTTGCAATTCTCCGGTCTTCATTAACGCGAGATAAGAATTTTCCGGTCTGCTGAAGCTGCTTCGAAAATAATGAAGGCGCAAACAAAGATTTTATGTCTGTTGTTGTTTTTCAGAACAAAGTTCTCTTTCGGTTGAAAATAAAAGATTATAAACGGAGGGAGAATTAGGGGAAATGTACTAAATGGGTGTTGGTGCAGATATGAATTTAAATAGAAATAGTGTGCTTTGCTTCTAATTTCTTCTATTTTTATCATCATTGCATCTTATGCTGTAGTAGCATTTCAAATGATGTATCTGTGCAAAGCATTGTAGCCGTCCTTACAAACTTTAATCTTGAGGCACGTTATTATTACCTTTATGAAGAATTCCATTTCGAATGTTCTGATAAATTTAATTACAGATATGAATAACACATAAAAATACCCAAAATTCTCATTATTGTAATGTATCAGTTCACCATACAAAAGCTCTTTTTATGCGTTCACAAAATTTTTGGCGCTCTTAATAGAAAAATAACGACTTTTAAAATGCATCGCATTTCTACCGTATTTATCATTTATTTGCAAAAAAGAAGCTAGGAAACAAAAGAAAACAAACAAAAGTTCTTTAAAATTGCTTTTTTTTTCGTGTGTGTTTTCAAGTTATTCAAAGATCTTACTGCTCTGCCAAGGTGCCCAATTTAGTTCCGGACTATTGACGCAATAAAGATAACAATTTTCCCTTTTCCCCTAAAACATTAATATTTCACGTTTCCCGTGCCTTCGAAAAAGCACTAGCAGAAAAATAAACGTTCCGTCGTAAAATTGAACTGGCAATTCTGTAGAATATCTAATGAAGTTTGTGTAAGAATACTTACTTTTCTGTTTTTGCTTGAAGATGACCTTTCCCTCTGACGTCACTCGTGACGTCGCCGGGAGGTTTTTTGGCGAATTTTCCCGTTTTCCGGCAACCCTAGAGCCACTCGGAGTTGAGCTCCGAGAAATTTCTCCATGCCATCCCGTCACCGTTTCTTCCGCGTTTGACCTTTACGTTTTACGTGTGTTTGCGTTTGTTGGTGTTTTACGGGGAAGTCATCCGGCAATAACTGTGTCAAGAAAAACGCCGCACTCCTCTCTGTTCCTCGGATCGTGTGTTGTTTGTTCGTTGTTTTCCCAGCGATGCCAAGCGGTTCGATTTGTGTTCTGTTTGCCCCTGCGTAGCGAACTTCACTGAGTAGCTGCACTGCTGCGGACATTGCCCCGGTTTTAAATGTATAATACCCAAGTATTTTTGAAAACAGGAATTTAGTTGCACGGTTCCCTGTCACCCCGATGCATTTGCAAAGAACTTTTTCATGTTTCACTTACTGTAATAATTTACCACCTAACTGTCCGACTAAATCAATTGAAACTGTTCAAACTCTGGTCGTACATTTTGAGTTGAAACAAATAACGATGTGAAAATCAAAATCATGATGATTCCGAAATTAAATGAGTTGATTTACATGCTATTTTTGGAAAAAATGCTTTTTTTTTAAACCAAGAATAAGATGAGAGATTGATGAATGTTTCAAACATTCCTTTTTTCGTTACGTTGATCACAAACGGAATATCCAGGCTGTTTTGACATCACAATGAAGTAACAAACGTCAAGCTGTGTTATTGATAAAATGTTTACTTTGAAAACTATTTTGTGACAAGAACGCTATAAATCTTTACGCTCTAAATGAGGTAATTATGTAAAGTTAGTTTATAAAGGAACCTGACACGTGTTGACATGTGAATTTTATCTGAACCATCATTTTTGTTTGCATTTGTTTTATGTGAACTTTTTCATTCCCATCTGTTTTCGTTCATCCTTCGGTTACATATATTTCTGCCACATCAAGCAACAAAAGAAACTACAATCGTTTCAGGTAAGAATTCCTCGTTAACAATGTATGCTTGCTTGTTCGTCAACCGAAATGTTTTTCGTGCTCTTTTTTTTTTTTTTTGTTAGCTGGGGCCTTCATGATGCTAATGAGCTGAAAAGCTAAACTTGATAAGCACTTTAAACTCCCTATTTTTAAGCAGCTTAATTGGGGCCAATTTAGCGAAAATCCGTTTACAGCGGATAAGTGGGTGAAAAACGAAAAAAGTTAAATCATATGTGCGGCATTTTATTTCATACTCCCTGCCACTTACAAAAGATTGTAAGCAGTAAGTTACTTCAATTGGAAACTATTCTTTGCATAAATGCATGGAATTAGGCTACTGTGCTTATTGCATTGACAAAGTTTAAAGGATTAAGAAATGCTGGGTTAACCCAACCCAGTAAAACCGGCATTTCTTAACCCTTTTTGACCCTCAAACCGGTAAAAATGTGAAATATTGTCACGTATCAGTGCGGTATTTTTTGCTAAATTAAAAAAACTTTACTGGTTATTAAATACATATTATACGAGTTATTTGTAAGACTTTTATTATGATTTAAATACGAAATATAAGCTTAAAAATATGCTTATATATTGTATTTCATTATATTATCATTATTTATGTATTTCAAATTTTTTTCTTACAGCAATAAAATATGCAAATATTGTAAAAAAAAAGCAACATCTTTAAGAAACATCATTGAGTTATTGTAAAAACATACAATATTGTTTTGAAAAAAGGAAAATTTTTAACATTGTCAGGAAAAAAATCTTTTCACACCGGACAAATTTTCTGCCGACAGATAGATCCGTCAGCAAACATATAGTCGTAGTACGCTATTGTACTTCTTGTGAACTTGCAAAACGGCTAGTTTTTTAAAATTTTGCAAGAAACCGATTGGACCGGAAATTAATTTGTGATGGTAGTGCATTTTCAGTCTCTTACTAAAACCACTATGCCGTTTAAGAAAGGAAACTGAAATGGAAAGTTTTACTCCTATACGGGGCTCGATCAAGCCAAAGTGATGCCCTGGTCCCAGTAAAATTTGGTGCCCCACTCAGCTCACACGAAAAACCACGCATTGTCATAGAAAGTAGTTTCCAAAAAGGGAAGAATGAATGAAATGTACCCTATTTGGGTGGTCCTAAAATGATGGTACCCAGGTCCATGGACCTGCAAGATCATGTCAGGCTCTATTGCCTTAACCATACTTAATGTGCAGGACTAATCTCGCTTAACTTGAACTTAAATGAATTGCAGCAATGAAACAATGTTTAAAGGTTCGTTATCGGTTTTTCTCGCAAGTAGTTTGCTTTGTTGATTTTCAGCAGATTTACAGAAAAACGATCAAAACTTAGTTAAGCTAAAACCCTAGGTAATATATATTCATCATGAAGTTTAGTATAGTAATGCACTTTGTTTCAGCTAGATATTTTACGATCAATGTTTCTTGCATTCCTCTTCTTGGGAATTTCATATAAGGGCGTTTCTTGGTAAACTAGTAATTGAGTGTCCGGACCAAGTATTTTTAAAATAATAAAGTGTAACAAAGTAATTACCTCTCTTAGTTCAAGTGAAGTATTAATACTATGTAGCCTAATTGTATATGGAGCGATAACAGTTTAAGTTTTTTTTCTAGAACTTATCTAAGTGCTAAAAACGCAGTCACCTGGCAGTCCCAATCGTATAGTCTAACGCTTAAAGGTTTTCAAAAAACCTATAAACACTACATAAATTTGGCAATTCATACAGTATAATACAACTATTTTTTTATGAAATAAGTTCTAATTACGCATTTCTAAAACTTAATATTGTCATGTAGTTCTGTCCGGAGTTTTTTCAAACAGTCCCAACCACAAACTCAAAGCTGCAACAAAAAAAATCTATTTCTCTTGCAAATGTTTTGTTTCTGTTGCACAGCTGTTTTAATTGCTCTTTTTTGCTGTGTTTTCACCAACTTTTCAGCTTTTCATAATGATTACGTCAGCGTAGTTTCATACTGCAATTTACGTTCATGTCGATTCCATTACATTTCACTCAAAAGCGTAAGCATGTTTGAATGATGTTTGGAAGAATTTGGTATCCACCTTTCACTCCTTAATAGAACAGACACTGGTTACAACTATTCTCCCTGAAAAACGAAAAGTTACACAAGAAAAAATTAAACATGGAATTTGAAAAGTCAAACAGTAGTAATATTTACCAGGACTTGACTCGAACGTGCCTCAAATTGAAAGTTAAAAATATTTTTCATCTTTAATTCGGTGTGTTGTTTTAAAATCGTTTTATTAAAGTTATTGGATTTTATCTTTGCATGTTTGTTTTCTTAGAATAGTCTAGTTTGGGCGGATTAATTTCCTAATTTGCCTATTAAAACTTTAGCTCGAAGAGATGTTTCGTCTCAGCTACATTCTGAATGCATTTTTAATATAGTTTGCAAATAGGACTAAAATGAGAAAGGAAAGTACCATAGTTTCTACAAAAGGAAAAGTAGCGAGCAATCAGTAGTTTATTACACAATGTGTGAATAGAGGATCATATTAAAATTACTCTTGAAAAAACCCGAAAAAGTCCGGGTTTTTCATCAAAAACCCTAAAAAAACCTGGGCTTAAAAAAAAACCCCTGGGCTTAAAAAAAAAAAAACGATTTTTTTTTCAAACCCTGGTTTTAGCTGCTGTAATAACGCTTTGGCTGCTTCTCCGGCGCTCCCTCGATGGCGTCATGAAACAATGTAAAATCTTGATTTTTCAAAACGTCATAACTCGGTCAATTTTTGTGGTAGAAGAGTGATTTTTTTTTAGTTTTAAACGTTACAGTGTCAGGAATGTTTTACTAAGTATGATTGATAGGACTGGGGGGCTGTATAAAAATTTAAATTTCGTAACTCTTTCAAAATTTGATTTTTTGAAAAACATTGAATAGACCCAAAATTCCTTTCGTAATTTGGAGATTTTTTCCTCAATAAACTATATGCTTATCTCTAACGGTTTAGAAATTAGCTATTGGTCCACGATTGGAGTGGACACCCTGTATGAAGGGTAATTTTTAACGTAATTTGTATAAATTTAGTACATCAATTTCATATTGGTTTTTCATACATAACCGATTTTTAAGCGACTTTGTTAAGAAAATTGAGCTGTTGGCGGGATAAATTAGAATAAGTGCGGTAATGGAGATAAGCATATTTGATGTATTGGTTAAAAACAGTGGTGCCCACCCTTTTTCTGCCCGAGGTTTGCTCTTCATATTAAATTCTTCTTCGCGGGGCAGAACACAAAAAATTTCAAGATACTGTCCGTCCATGAAAACCGCGCCTAGCACTCGCGAACAGTTTCACTTAAAAAAGGGTAGATGGGTTGCGGGTGATAACTTTCCGAAGTTTTTAATTTAAAATTTGCATTTGCTATATCTTTTGACATATTCAACTAAACTATGTATTTGAAATTAGCATCGTTCCACGTTGTTTCATACGGCTCAAAATGCTTTTCATTATTCTTCCCCTTATTGTTATCTTACCCAACACCCCTATTTTAGTAAGATCAGAGAAGACCTGACGCATGCATAAATGCGCGGAAGTTTACCTAAGAAGATCAAACAGTATATTATTCTTTTAAAAATAACATGGTAAACTATGGAACAGGAAAGAAAATTACAAGCCATTAATTGTTGCTATCATTACTTGGTGCTTATTTTATTAAATGCATGTTTTTTTAGAAACTAATATATGAATATTTGGCTCCAAATTTGTGATATTGTGCCTAATCGTGCTTTTTAACTTCAAACTAGCTGTCGTGGCCGTCACGAAACTTTCTTCTATATCTATCTTATGAATTCCGGTTACAAAATAAAATACGTACTCGCCCGAGTAATTGGAGACAGCTCCAATTTCCCAATTATCGTAATAACCCTGCAAATGCAGAATCAATGAGCGAAATTGGAAATCATTGCAAAAGCCTTGTTTAGATAAATTGCAAACATTTTATTTGTTAGTAAAAAGAAATTGGCAACAGTTAAAAATTTCAAATCATTGAAAGTTTTCAGCTGTTTTGATAATTAAATAGCGTGAAAGCGATTTTTTAATGAATTAATTTTTCGCATTGTTGACTAAGCGCAAAAATCACCCCACCCTCCCCCTGTGGCGATTGGCGCCAAAATTTAATCGATGCTTGCTTCCATATTGGGTTAGTGTTATTCCAAATTTCATTCAAATCGCAGCAATATTTCCCGAGATACAGTAGGTGCAATGACAAAATAAGCACTTTTGATTGCTCCACCCCCCTTTGAGATATTGACAAACAAATTGAATCAGCACCTGTACTCAATAGGGTCTACCTATGGACCAATTTTCGTTTGATTCCGCCGGTTACTTCCTGAGATATAGCAATCACCCCCGCGCAGAACACGTGCGATTGCTCCACCCCCTTGGAGATATTGACAAACAAATTAAATCAGCACCTGTACTCAGTAGGGTCTACCTATGGACCAATTTTAGTTTGATTCCGCCGGTTACTTCCTGAGATATAGCACTCACTCCCGCGCAGAACACGTGCGATTGCTCCACCCCCCTTGGAGGAATTCGCTAAACAAAGTCAGGTGCACCAGTTCACATGGTGGTACATATGTGCAAAAATTTTTGTTCGATTTCATGCAGTAGTTTTTGCTCTAGCGCGGCCACAAAAACTGGTCACACACATACAGACTCACACACAGACAGACACTCACACACACACACACACACACACACACACACACAGACAGACATTTTCCAAAAATGGTCGAAATGGACTCAGCGCACCTCAAAACGTGCAAATCCGTCAAAATTCGACATTCGAAAATTTTCACGAAACCAATACTTTCTTCTATATATTAGATATAGAAGAAAGTAAAAAAGAGGAGGTTCTCAATTCAAAGCGAAAACTTTTTTTTTTTTTTTTTGTTCGCACATAACATCTGATCTACTGAACCGATTTGAACGATTTTTTTTTAAATCGATAGAAGATGGTGTAACTTAGGTACCATGTACTCATATGACGATATTTGTTCACTAGAAAAAAAAAAAGTTATGATCGAAAAACTAACATTTCATGGTCATTTAAAACAATATGTGTTATTGTAAATCCTAAACTCGCCGGCCACCTTGTCTAGTGGTCAGAGTAGTCTGCCATGGATGGTGTGACCCCGGGTTCGAGTCCCGGCTTGGGCATGGATGTGCTTTCTCTCTCCTGTCCTTGTCATTTCTTTGTATGAATGTGTTGTTGTGTGAAAGGTTGCCTACCCTATAAACGGGTACCTATGGCATGCGTGTACTGTGGAAGTCGGACTTCACACCAAATAACGGTACAGTTGGAAAAGTGAAGCAGCGTACCCTAAATTGCCAGCCTGGCTGGCACACGACAAAAAAAAAAAAAAAAAATCCTAAACTCAATGAGCGACCCGATGGTCAAGTGGTTTTGCGCGTCAGGTTGAAGTTCCTGATGGAATGAGATCTAGTCCAGGTCTGCAAGGATTTTTTTGAACATCTGCATGTTTTTTCTTTTTGAATGATTTAATGATTGCAATGTCCTTATGCAGGTACATCCCCCCTGGGGATCTACCCCGTATTTTTTTATGGTACAAAATGACAGTTTTGGTCGGATCTTTGTCAAAATTGGCAATGAGGTCCTTCGATGCTGTAGAATTTTCTTATGGACGTTTGCGCCATTTTTGGGGGCTTTGAATCGATTGTGGCAATAAATGGTTTTTGATTTGCTGCACTTATATTATTTTTTCAAGAATTATATACACAATCATGTTAATTTTTGTACCTTTATAAAATTCTGTATTTTATACCTTGCAGTTACGTCAAATTCAAGAAATCGAACAACTAAAATTTCATGTTATTTAAACCAATATGTGCTATCGTAAATTCTTACTGCAATGAGCGACCCGATGGTCAAGTGGTTAAACGCGTCGGGTTGAAGTTCCTGATGGAATGAGATCGAGTACAGGTCTGCAAGGATTTTTTTGAACAGCTACATGGTTTTTTAACTATATTTTGATTTTTTTAAGTGCATTTACACTAAAAAGAATGAAATAAAATATTTTTGGAAAAGAAAATAGAACCGACTTCAGTAGGAAATTGCTCTAAAAAGTAAAAAATAATTTTTTTCTTTGAACACCATCGAAACTACTTTTAAACATAAGTTTTGAAGTCGGCGCAAAAACAATGTATAGATTCATACGCAACTACAATTCAACTATAAATATAAATTTTAATGGATTCATTTCATTGATTACCACACATTCGTGTAATGGTACAAATATTCTGCTTTTAATTTTCAATGGTTTCTCTGAAAAAATGTTGGCAAAATATGGTTAAATATCATTTTACCTATCTTTTTTGCGCCGACTTCAAAACTTATGTTTAAAAGTAGTTTCGATGGTGTTCAAAGAAAAAAATTATTTTTTACTTTTTAGAGCAATTTCGAACTGAAGTCGGTTCTATTTTCTTTTCCAAAAATATTTTATCGATTTGTAACATCTAACAAAAGAGCGGGCCACTTTCAGATTAGCTTCACGTCTGATGAGTAACCCACGGGCCATTGGTTGGGTTTAAAACAAAGGAAAATCTTTTGTTTGGATCTAATTTTATTGTTACAAAAACGATATGAATTATTATTTAAAATAGGTGAAATTTCCGTTTATATTTGTGAAACTTTTTTTTAATTGTATTATTTTGCTGTTACTTTCTCAAAGAAGTGCTATTTTTTTACAAACACTATTATATTAAATGTATCACCATTTAAACAAAACTGCAAATTTTATCATTCGCATAGTTCCCAATTCCTTTAAACTGACCTTTTTTTCCTTTTGAAATATTTACTTTTTCTGTTTTCTTTCTGCACCCATTCAATATAAAGGTTTTTCAAAAGTCCTCTTGCTTAAAGTCTTTTGTTCTCTTAATATCTTTTTATGCTTAAAAATCTCTAATTTTGAGTACAGACCATGTCTTAATTTTTTATACAAGATTCTTCTTTTACATTTAACTGTTTGATTGCTGTCTCAGTAAAACAAATTTCTCGTAAATTTAATTCGTTTATGGGTTTGGATACTAGATCTAAAAATGCCGTCGAAGTATTATTTTATGCATAATGAAACTTTCGTAATAGGAAAAAAAAAAAAAAACTTAAAACGAAAATTTTCCCATTTATTGTGAAAGATCAAGATAGTATATATGTGTGTCGGAAAAATCTTTATGTGATGTAAATTTTTGAATACATTTAATTCTTTTAGAATATCAGCTTGAATTTGTTTGATAGATTCCATTTTATACATTTATTCATATTCAAAATTCATGCTAGGTTTTCCATTTTCTCTTCAAATAATTCAATAGACTCCATCTTGTTTAACATTTCCGTGTCTTAAGAAAATTCCTTTTAATATTGCCAGTTATGCACCGTGCTATTAAAATTTTTATGGTTGTCACAGTATCTTTCGAAACTTAAAGTATACAAGAATATTTTTTTTTCTCCATATTAACTATTCGTGTCTGTAAAAGCTCTCCCCCCCCCCCGTCTTTTTATGGTGTGCAACGCATTGCAGCTTAAATATATATATATATTTTTTAGAAGCAATTTTAGTTACTAAATTGAGTTGAATAAAAAAAATACTGCTTTTGGGCGGATGTTAAGATGGGTGGGTGAAGTAAAATCGAGCTCCTACGCTTCTTAAAAGTAGTTCAATAATCTGCTGCCTTATCTTTTTTATTAAGTCATTAAAAAGAAAAATGTTTTATCTAAACATTTTTGAAATTGCTCGAAATTTTTCATTTAGGTTGTACTACTTAAATTATTTTAACAAGACTACCACGGATCGAGTTCTAGTCGCTACAATTCTAAGATTTTTTTAAATTCTTACACCTGGAAGCTTATTTATTAATTTTAAAATTTTAGTGAGGGAATTTTCCAACTTTAAACGCATTTTTTTATTTAAAACTTTTTAGTATTGATGAGATTTTTATTTACCCCCGTAAAATGCTTTGAAATGTTATCTATTAGATTAGTTTTACTTTTCAACGCTTAAGTATATGATACTAATTTATATAATTCTGATTTTAATAGGCCATTAAAAGTCCTGGTGTTTGTGTGAAATTTCCAATACAATATATAAAGACTATGAAAATTTCTTTTCTCAGTGCTGTTATTATTTTTTTTTTCAATGAACCAGTTTTTTTTTTTTTTTGAGAAAATATATATTTTCTGGTCTCAAGATCTTAAGCATTTCAAATCTTGCAATGGTCGTTTAACTAAAACTTCAAATTGTTATGTGTCATTTGGGCCTTAAAAGTGGTGTAAGACACTAATCGAGTCACACTCGATAGAATTGTTGAATCTATTAGCCATCGAGGAACTAATTATTTATGCAGTAATCGTTAATAATAGACTTGCAGCAGGTGGAAATTTTGGCATTATCCCTTCAAACCCTAACATCATCTCATTTCTAAATTGTATGAATGCCATTTGTGATTATGCATCTGGAATGATAAAGCAGCACTGCGTTATAAGCTGTATTATTGAATATTGATTTGCACGTAGAATAGTCTCATCAGCTTCCAGAATTAGAACAAGGGATGGTATCTGTCAATATATTCGAAATTTTCGAGTCTTTGTACATAACTTGAGTGCACATGGCAAATTTCACGGTTGCAGACATATCAGTTGTGGAACAAACCCCCTACGAAGACTACAAATATGTTAGATCCTTGGATTAGATCCAATGCAACAAGTAAGGAGGTTATAAGTTTGACGTATCTGTGTATCTCTCTGTAGCTATCTAGTGCCTAAACGTATGGACCGATTTTAATTTTTTTTTCTGTTTGAAAATATAGCTGATTGAGAGTCAGATCTCGTCATTCTATGACTTGTACTACCAAAGATATTAATTAAAACTCTCAGATTAACGTTCAATTTAAGCCTTTATTCATGCGATTGATAACGAAGACATTGTTGACCGAGAAAGAAAGCTCGCGGATTTAAAAATCTTATCTGTAACCCGTTTCTATTTGTAAACGAATAATAATAATAATAATAATAATTTAGCATTAGGCAAGCATAAGCAAACAAAACTTGGTACATCAAAAAGCAGATTTCATTAGACCAATTTCAACGCGCACTAACGACAAAACCAGAAAACAAAAAAGCTTCAACAACTGCATCAATAAAACTTTGAACTTTAATTACTCGTAATTTCTGTTTTGTCACATAACCCCTTCATCTCCCAAGCCCTACAAATCTGATTTTATAAGTGAATTATGTATGATTCCCTTTTCTTTTCCGCGTGTTCCTTGTCATCTGGAAACAATTTAGATGCATTTAAAACTTCTATGTGTTTTGATCAGCGAAGTTCATCTTGATAATTGATATGAAATCGGTAATCAGGGTCGGGTTTTTAAATTATGCCAATCCGTGGTTGTCTCGTGCGGTTTTCTTCACTTTTTTGCTTGCTCCCCTAAATGTTTTGAGCAGTGCATAATACTAAACTCGGTTTTCTTACTTGGAAACAATTTTTGTTTTCGTTTAAACTTTATTTTTTCATTTTTTTTTTTTGAACTGAAGAACTTATTCAGAATTTTCATGGTGAATTTGAGCCTTAATCATTAGTTTTCTCCGTAAACCCTAGTTTTATGTATCGCATCTTTTTGGTTTTGCTTTTCACTTAAAACATAATTCGTTTAAATTTGAAAACAAACTTTTTTTTTTAATTGGAAAAGTTACTATTCAAAACTACATCAATTGTCATCTGCGAATAATAAGTATCGGTGAATTTACATCTTTCTCCTACATTATCTGTAATTTAAATTTACCAGTATTGTACTGATTAGCACTTTAGCCGAGTGTCGACTACTGGGTTACTTACTACTCGATCGAGTATTTAGGTACCGACTGTTATTTGTATTTGTAACTAAGAACCATTGACACACGTATGATTTTGCACTTACTGGAATATCAATATGGATTTTGCGCATATTATTACTTATAAAATTTAATTTAATTTGAAATATGGTTCAGGCCCAGTGGCAGAAACACCGCGACACGGCGACATCGTCGCCGCCAGTGAAACCCTCTTGCAGACAGTTTTTGTCTGCACTAATAAAAACAACTTAGAAAAGTTGTCCGCAACTTTCGGCCAATTTTTTCCCCCTCTTGAGCATGCTTTGACTAAGGGGCTTTTTTTTCCTCCCCATTTAGCCGCTGGGGGAAAAAAAAGTGTTACGGAAAAAAAAAAAATTTGCTGTGGCCAAACATGGCGCCCGAAACTTTTCTTCGCTTTTTTGCTCGTTAGAGCAGCTGCGTTTTATTTCACTGGAGTTATTTTTTACTTGAGATACGGCTGCATTTTTTTTTTCATTCATTTACGTGATATCTGTCCTCCCTCCTTCGATTTTTGTCCGTTTTTCTATGAAAAAAAAAATGCAAGTTTTCTTTGTACCGTGGGCAAACATGGCACCCGAAACTTGACTTTGCTTTTTCAAACTTCAGAGCAGGCATATTATATTTTACTACTGTTATATTTTTGTTTAAGATAAAGCTGGATTTTATTTCTCATTCATTTGCATCGCATCTGCTCCCCCCCCCTCCAATTTTAATCAATCGGTGCTTTATTAACAAAAGTTTTTTTTTTTTTTGGATTCATGCTCAGAAAATTGGCTTCTCTATATTTGGTGTAAAGTGAATTTTTGCCAAATTTATAGGTCACCCCCCCCCCCTACCACCGATCTTTTTGCACATAGTAATTTTAGTCTTTTTTGTGACTTTTAAAACACAGAAAGTCAAGAAGAAAAAAAAAAAAAAACGCCGTTTTTTGAAAAAGATTTTAGTTTATGCTCAATGGATCATTAAAAAAAATCAATAGTTTGATCACTGGTAGTGCCCTTTCTATGTCCTAATTTAAAGTCCTACCCTTTTTTTGGAAAAAAATATTTATCAAATTCAAGTTTGTGACCTGATAATACCTGCAAAAACAGCTCAATACATTTTTGTCTTAATTTCAAAATTATTCTGAACATTTTAATAAAATCTTTTTGATTTCATTAAAATGACCACAGTTAAAAATGTCTTGTCTTGAACCATGTCATTAATGCAACAGCTCTTGCAAAAAAAAATGAAATAAAAAATTAAAACCTCAGAAAGAGCTAAAGATATCCAAATAGAATTTTAGAAGATTAATGAAATAGCTAATGGAACAAATGAAAAAAAAATCATTATAAACTGAAACAATGAGTTTCATAACCTGGATAAGTGATAAGGATGCAAACCTATGGTGCTCCCCCTCCCCGCACCATTATTAAAAATTAAAGTTTAAACTTTTTTATAATTTTGTACCAATCTTGTTTTTTTCCTGTGAAAAAAGTAAGATAAGTTTTTAGAAGCCTTTCTTTTTGAAATCTTTTATCAGAATTTCATCTTTTCCTTTTTCTTTTTTGAGTGACATGTTCAACAGGTCACAACTTACGGACCGCATATTACACACTCCTAACATCAAAAGTAAAAAACAAAATGAAAAAGAATACATGATGCTTACAATATTTTAGATAATGTGCTACAAATTATAGTTATTATTAAATTATATTTGTTTAATATATGACTAGTGTTGCGCGGTCCTCGATAGCTCAATTAATCACTCAAACACAATATTCACGCACACACATTTTGTGGACTGTAACATTTTATTCACTTTCAGGACCCACTCTCAACTCTCGTCGGGCACATATGAATCTCTCTCTCGCTCTGGCCATAGCCACCACTCATTATCATTGGCGTCAGGCGTAGGCGTTACATGTAACATCTGGTATTTCTCAACATACCGCCCGCCTTGATATATTTTCACAAAAAATATCAACCAATATAATATTATAATTAACTTTCACAATCAGTTAATTTTACTCAAAAATATTCTCTCTACAATATTGTTACTCAATGCCATCATTTATACACAATTAATAAACAATAACATAATACTCACATTATTAAACAACACAAAATTCTCAATGTATGGCTTTAACAACAAAACAAATGAAAATACAAATATAACATTTATTTACACTTTTTACGATACCTGGCTTTAATTTGATAGTAAAAACACCACAAAAATCTACTCCAAGTTTAGTGAATACTCTGGAAATGTTAACTCTGGGACTGGGCAAGTCAGCCATCACTTGGTTTTTACCTCTTGCACTTACCTTAAGGCATTTTACACATTTCTTTAACACTTTTTTAACAGTTGTTCTACCGTTAATTAACCAAAATTGGCTACGGATATTGGTTAAAGTAGCCCCAGGACCTGTATGAAGATAAAGAACATGATAATAATTAATAATCAATTCACAAACATGATTATCATTAGGAATGAGTATTGGGTGTTTTTGTTCTGACGGCAAGTTGGAGTGCCTTAATCTGCCACCTACACGCAGAATGTCGTTTTCATCAACAAATGGAGACAGATTTAGTAATTTTCTGGTGTTTGGCAACTCCTGTCCTTCCTGAAGGCACTGAATTTCTTTCGTAAAGTGCACTGCTTGCACGTTTTTCACTAAGCAGCGCAAAGAGGCCGATAATTCAGATGCAGTTAAACTGCCTGTCGTTTTATGCAATGGATTTCTGGTGTTCTCCTTGAATCGCACACACCACGCGATAATTCTCTGAAGTTTCGTGAATGAAGAGCACTTCTTGATGATGGGAAGAATCTCCCCAGTCTGCATCAAGAGACACATGGAATCACCCTCGGAGTTCTTGAGTTCTCTCTGGTACAGCTCCTCATTCTGGATACCATCAGAAGTGGCAGGGAAGTTCACTTCACGCTCTTGGAGAAAAGTGAGCCCGAACCACCACAAGTCACACGATTGTAGGTTGACAGGATCAGCACCTCTTGATAAGATGTCTGCCGGGTTTTGCCCTGATGTTATATGAAACCACTTGTTTCCCTCGGTTAACTCTTGTATGGTCGCCACACGATTGGCGACGAAGGTTTTCAAGTCTCTCGACTCTTTCTGGATCCACGCAAGCACTATTGTGGAATCGCTATAATAGTAGACTGATGCAATGTCCATTTTTAATGCTGTTATCACCTTA
>JAXGGA010017822.1:0-23397 GCA_038373865.1 Uloborus plumipes | reverse complement strand
AAAAAAAGAGAAAAAATATTTTTGGAAAAATAAAAGAAAAGAGAAAAAGAACTGACTTCAATTACTCTAAAAAGAAAAAATAATAATTTTATTATTTGAACACCATCGACACTACTTTCATTTAGAAGTTTTGAAGTAGACGCAAAAACAATAGATAGAATCATAGGTACGAGGAACTACAATTCCATTGGAAATAAACATCTTAATGGATCCATGTTCTTTAACCGCATTCGCATACATTGTATAACTAAAACTACATATTAGTGTAACGATACAAATGTTCTGCTCTTAATTTTGAATGGTTTTTCTAAAAAATATTGCCAAAATATGATTAAAAATCATTTCACCTATCGTTTTTTACCTACTTTAAAACTTATACTTGAAAGTATAAGAATAAAATTATTAGAGTAATTTTTAACTGAAATCGGTTCAATTTTTTTCAAAAATATTTTTATTTCATTCCTTTTAGTATAAATGTACTTTAAAAACAGGGTTACGCTTCCATTACGAAACTTCACCTTATTTTTTCAAGTAACTGCTACATAAAATAAATAAAAATCAAGCGCATTTTACCATTGGGCTGGTTAAGTCACATATTATATACAGGGTGCGCCAGAGAAACTTACTTTTTTGAAAAAATTCCTGCGCGGTGAGATGGCTGCGTAGAAGGCCGAGAGTGGGCGCATCTGGAGCGGGAAATCTCCAAGTTTTGTTTTCCCTATAATTAGTCGCCATCGTGTTATGGTCAAAAGAACGGCGTGCCTTTGCCGTCGAAAGCTACTTTTCGAACGGCCGTGAATGCAGCTCGGTACAGGACCATGATCGAGGAATTCTTTCTTCCCAGCCTCGAAGAAATGAACATTAGGGACGTGTGGTTTCAGCAAGATGAAGCCACAGCACACACAGCACGAGATTCAATGAATTTGTTGCAACAACATTTCCCCGACCACTTCATCTCTCTCAGAGGCGATCTCCCATGGCTAGCAAGCTCCTCAGATTTGGCGCCATGCTATTTTTTTATGCGGTTATTTGAAATCCCTGGTTTATGTTAATCGACCACGCACAATAGCCCACCTCAAGAATAACATTCGCGACGAAATTGCCAACATACCAATTGATTTGCTGCAAAGAGTGCTCACAAAATTTAAAAATCGTCTTAATCAGTGTATGCTCAATGGGGGTCATCATTTAACCGATGTCATTTTCAAGACTAAATGAAAAAAAAAATTGGGATGTTGTATTCTCAAATAAAAAAAGAATTAAAACAATAACTTAAGTAGTTTTGTTTTTATTGACATTTCAAAAAAGTAAGTTTCTCTGGCGCACCCTGTATGTTCGTAAGATTTTAAAAGTTCTGGGTCGAAGTTTATCTAACGTACGCCGTTTGAATGATACCCCAGTCATTTTAACGCTCCGTGGAACTTTACACAGGCTACGTGAAACTTTGATCTATCAATTAGATTTTTTTTAAAAATTGGAACAGCTTACTCCAGAAGTTCTGTAACGTTACACCCATCAAAAATATTAACATTGCAAAAAATTTTTCAGTGTAGTTTATCCATTTAGAATATCTATGCAGTCGTACTGTCTGATTTTTTTAGGTAAAACCTTCCGCGCATTTACGCATGCGTTAAGTCTTCTCTGATCTTACTAAACTAGGGTTGTTAGGTAAGATAACAATGAGGGAAAGAATAATAAAACGCATTTTGAATCGTATCAAACAACTTGGAACGATGCTAAATTCAAATACATAGCTTAATTGAATATGTCAAAAGGATATAGCAATGCAAGTTTTAAGTTGAAAACTTCGGAAAGTTATCACCCACAACCCATTTACCCTATTTTTAACCGACTTCGAAAAAGGAGGAGGTTCTCAATTCAAAGCGTATACTTTTTTTTTTGTTTGTTCGCACATAACATCTGATCTACTGAACCGATTTGGACAATTTTTTCTAATCGATAGGAGATGGTGTAACTTAGGTACCATGTACTCATATAACGATATTTGTTCACTAGAAAAAAAAGTTAGGATCGAAAAACTAACATTTCATGTCAGTTAAAACCAGTGGTTGGAAAAACTACATTTATTTTGTAGCGAACTACAACTACAACTACTTTGTTATAAATGTAGTTAACTACAACTACAACTACTTTTTTTGAAATGTAGCGCGCTACACTACTTTTGAATTGTAGTCGCTACTTCGCTACTTTTTAAAAAATAAATAAGTAAAAGGAATACACCGTTTGAGGATTGACCGAAAAAATTCAAAAAGTGGTTTACATTAATAAATTAACTCATTTGAATATGTAATAGAGCTAAGAATTGTCTTTTAATTTATTTGTTACATTTCCTTTTTATTCCTTTTTTTTTTTTTTTTTGCTAAAATTTGTCCTTTATACTTTTTTTACATTTTTTACGAATATTCGCCACAAGAAAGGGTTCAAAATTTAAATGATTGAAAGAATTCAACCTTCAATTTTTTTAAATTTCTTGCCAGGGAATATTTAGGAACGTGAAAATTATTTGAAGGAATGTAAAAATTATGGTACCAAACAAACCACAATGACATCAAACAATTAGAATGTATTTCGTCAAAATGGTGTATCTAAGGATCAGCTCATATTTTTATGATTCTTATTTCTCATTGCGTCCGCTGCTGTACTCGTACAAGATTTGAACCAGTCAGAGTTAATTAAACCTTGTTTTTTTCCCCTTCATCCTCTGTTTTTATTATTATTATTATTATTTTTTTTCATTCTTAATTTTTTTTTAATTTAAAAGTAGTTTCCAGAAATCGCTACAAACTACTATTTTTTTGTATCGCGCTACTCACTACTCTACTTTTTTTAAAAAGTAGTGCGCTACACTACAAACTACTAAAAAATGTAGCTACTACAGTAGTTTCGCTACTTGTAGCGCGCTACTTCCGACCACTGGTTAAAACAATATCTGCTATCGTAAATCCTTACTTCAATGAGCGACCCGATGATCAAGTGGTTATGCTCGTCAGGTTGAAGTTCCTGATGGAATGAGATCGAGTCCAGGTCTGCAAGGATTTTTTCGAATAGCTGCATGTTTTTTTTTTTTTTTTTTTTTTTACTGATTTTAATGATTGTAATGTCCTTATGCAGGTACATCCTTCCATGGGAATGTGCCCCATATTTTTTTATGGTACAAAATGACAGTTTTGGTCGGATCTTTGTTAAAATTGGCAATGGGGTCCTTCGAAGCTGTAGAATTTTCTTATGGACGTTTGCGCCATTTTTGGTGGCTTTGAATCGATTGTGGCAATAAATGGTTTTTGATTTGCGGCACCTATATTATTTTTTCAAAAATTATATACACAATCAATTATATTATGTTAATTTTTGTACCTTTATAAAATTCTGTATTTTATACCTTGCATTTACGTCAAATTCAAGGTAAAATTAAAAGTCGAAAATTCTGAAGATGATAAATATATGTTAAAAATTAAAGTAACTATTTTTTGTGATTTTCATAGTGGTTGTGACCAAAAAACATCATTACAAACAAATAAAATGTATCAAACACAATAAGTGTTGAGTTATTGGGAAAAATCTGCTGTGTAATGTTTTTTTGCACTGCGAGGGGGGGAGGTATGAACGATCATTAAAGTGACACACATTTTTAAAAAATAAGATTTTGATTTGTGGTGTTTGAAAAAAGCTAAAGAGTTCACTTTAGTTGAAAATTATTTTCCATGAAAAGCAAAAACTTGCACCAATTTTATAAGTCTTACTCTAACTACTTCTCCTACAATTCAAATTACTTACTTTTACTTTCAATTTTTAACCGACTTCAAAAAAGGAGGATGTTCTCAATTCAAAGCGTATGTTTTTTTGTCTGTTTGTTCGCACATAACATCTGATCTACTGAACCGATTTGGACGATTTTTTTAATCGATAGGAGATGGTTAACTTAGGTACCATGTATTCATATGACGATATTTGTTCACTAGAAAAAAAGTTATGATGGAAAAACTAAAATTTCATGTTATTTAAAAACAATATGTGCTATCGTAAATCCTTACTTCAATGAGCGACCCGATGGTCAAGTGGTTAAAAGCGTCGGGTTGAAGTTCCTGATGGAATGAGATCGAGTCCAGGTCTGCAAGTTTTTTGAACAGCTGCATGGTTTTTTGACTATATTTTGACTATTTTAAGTGCATTTACACTAAAAAGAATGAAATAAAATATTTTTGGAAAAAAAAATAGAACCGACTTCAGTTGGAAATTGCTCTAAAAAGTAAAAAATATTTTTCTTTCTTTGAACACCATCGAAACTACTTTTAAACATAAGTTTTGAAGTCGGCGCAAAAACAATGTATAGAATCATACGCAACTACAATTCAACTATAAATATAAATTTTAATGGATTCATTTCATTGATTACTACATATTCGTGTAATGGTACAAATATTCTGCTTTTAATTTTCAATGGTTTCTTTGAAAAAATGTTGGCAAAATATGGTTAAATATCATTTTACCTATCGTTTTTGCGCCGACTTCAAAAGTTATGTTTAAAAGTAGTTTCGATGGTGTTCAAAGAAAAAAATTATTTTTTACTTTTTAGAGCAATTTCCAACTGAAGTCGGTTCTATTTTTTTTCCAAAAATATTTTTAACTGGAACATTCGCAAGTGCTAAGCGCGGTTTTAATGGACAGATAGATGTGTCAGCTTCACAAGCACTTGCGTTAGGCATCAAGTTTCTGGCCTTCTAGGTTCAACGCTACGTAAGAAATGTTTTTTATATATTTTTTCTGGAAATCTGTTTATACCCTCAAATATTTTCCCACAAATAGTAACTACTTCTGAGAACGAGAAATGCGAATAAATACAAAGTGTGATAAATAAATATATATATTTTAACCCTTTGAAATGTGTATTGTTACAAATCTTGTAAATAGTTGTTGTTTTTCCTGCCTTGCATCATTTTCATTAGTTTTGGTTTTATCTGACGTCATGTTGCAAAAGTATCTGAAGATATCACTTTTATCACTTGTATACCGGCCTTGTAACGTTTTGTAGTTTTTACACTTGCCCTGCATTTAATAAGCGTGAAGACATTTTTCGCTCGGAGTGTTTTCTTTTTTTTCTTTTCTTTTTATTGCTAGAACTTTCTCAATGGATTATTTCAAGTTATGAATGATTTGGAATACTCCGGATTTTGCTGGAACATTATCGAAACTACATTTCGAGTATAAATAGTTGGCCTTGAACACAGTCAGTCAGTTGTTTTCAGATTTGATCTGGTGACTCGTTTTCATTCGCTTTGAGCGGATGGTTGTTTTGCTTTTGTAATTGCTTAATTACTGTTCACGTTAGATACGTGGTGCTGAATTACTGTTGAGAGTACAGTGTACTGTTTGCTGCCTAATTGCTGATGTTTAGCAATTGTTTTCTGCTCTTATTGTAAATAGTGTACATACTTGTAAATAAATTTATAGTTACTTCCTCAAGATTGGAATGCTCATTTGAAGAAAGTTGAAGGTGCTACGGACTCGTTACAATTTTGGCGCCCAACGTGGGGCATCTTCAAGGACTTTCTTGGAATTATCTGTGAACTTGGACTTTTCTTCCTGAGGACTTTTTGACTTCAGAATTTTATGGTGATTACTCGAGCAATGGAGGAACAACTAAAAAAACTCCTTGATGCTATCAACGCTGTTAAAAGTGACATGACTGCGAGCATGGCTGCGAATCAAGAACAATTAAAGAATGATATGGCGATTATGGCTACTAATCAAGAACAATTAAAGAGTGATTTAACCGCAAGCATAACTTCAAATCAAGAGCAAATAAAGAATGATATGGCGACTCTGGCTACTAATCAAGAACAACTAAAGAGTGATTTGACATCGAGCATAACTTCAAGCCAAGAAGAAATTAAGAGTGATCTAACGTCAATGAAAAGTTTGGTGGAAACTAAATTTATCAACATGGAAAATAAAGTGGAGGCTCTAGAAGATCGAATCACCACAGTAGAAAACCACGTGGAAAAGAAAATTAAAGAACTTGAATCGAAGTTATCAACATCCTCCAACAACTCAAGTGACTGTGTAGCTGCAGCTGGAACTTCTCGTCCATCCATCAAACTGGCCACGTTTGACGGGAAGACCTCGTGGAATATTTACAAGAAGCAGTTCCTCATCGTTGCAGAAGCAAACTCCTGGGACTCTTCCACGAAAGCCTGTCACCTTGCAGCCTCGCTGAGAGGGGATGCAGCTGACATACTACAGACCTTCCCAGAGGACAAGCACCGCGACTTCGATGCCTTATCATCGGCCTTGGAGCTTCGCTTTGGCGAAGCATGCCAAAAAGAATTCAGCCAACTCCAGCTGAAATCCCGACTCCAGAGGGCTGGAGAGACTTTGCAAGTTTTTGCAGCAGACGTTGAGAGGCTTTCCCATCTCGCCTTCTCGGACTGTCCTTCGGGTGTTCGCGATAGCCTGGCCCTGAACTACTTCATAGACGGAGTGCGAAATCCAGAAATTCAGACGGCTCTCCGGATGGCGGACATTAAAGATCTTAAATCCGGTCTGGTCTACGCAATGAAGTTCGAGGCTGCACAGCAAACATCCCGCATGGATCGCCATACAGTCAGAGGCGTGGAAGTGAGCGCCCAGGATTCGAACTTAACTCGTCTCTCGGAACTTGAGCGACAAATGAAAGAGATGTCGGGGACCCTGAAGAAGATCGCTTCTCGCAAAGACCAAAGTAGACAACCACTGAAGTGCTGGAAATGTGGCGGTGAGGGTCACGTACGAAGGAACTGCGAAGCCCGCCAAGAAACAAGAGGGAAGGGTACCTCTTCCTCTTCAGCTCAGGAAAACTAAGCAATGGCAATCTCGCGGGGCGGAGGTCGCCAAATTGGAATGAGCCCCATCCCAAAGTTTTCCAGATTTCCTCAAGAAGTGGCGGCTGCAACGGACTCTTCATTTACGCATATGTGAATGGGTTTCCCTGCGAAATGATTGTGGACACGGGAGCCAACGTTACCATCATTAGGACTGATGTGGCTCGTCAATTTGGACTCAAGATCTTATGGACGCCGCCCTGCGTTACTCTCCAAACTGTGACAGGTGACAAAATCGAGATTGAAGGAAAATTGAACTTAGAAATAATGTTCGGAAGCGCCACTTACCATCACACGGCATTCGTCGCTGACATTACAGATCCCTTCATTCTCGGACTGGACTTTTTGAGAAAATTTGATTTTTCTATTGACTTTAAAAATAATGAGCTGCACTCGACGAGGGAAGACATAGCAATTTTCAACACCAAAAATAACTTAAAATCCGCTCATCAAATAATAGCCCAAACAGATTTATCGATTCCCTCTAGATCAGAAGTACTAATACCTGGCTCCCTCAAGGAAAACAACAGCTTTAAATTCGGCCTCATTGAATATCCTAACCAGAGTAATAGCCCAAAAGGAGTACTAGTGGCATCTACGCTTGTGGACCTTTCAAGGAATGCAGTTCCTGTGAGAGTCGCCAATGTGAGTGAAAGACCGAGGAATATTAAGAAAGGAGAAGTGTTGGCAACTTGTACTCCCGTAAACTGCATCATCAGAAGAATTGATTCCTCCGAGACTGTGTCTTCCGAGTCCTTGACTTCGAAATTAATTAGGAGTGCACCATTATCGAAGGATCAAAGATACGCTGCGGAAAAATTGGTGGACAACTTCAAGCAGGTGTTTTCATCTACATCCGAGGATGTTGGTCGCACGAGTTTAACGCAGCATAGGATCGACACTGGAGATCATCCCCCTATCAAGCAGCATCCAAGACGACTACCGTTTGCCAAGAAGGAAGAGGTTGAGATCCTCTTGAAAGAGATGCAGGAGAATGACGTCATCGAACCCTCATCCAGTCCTTGGGCATCCCCTATCGTCTTGGTCCGAAAGAAAGACAGCTCCACCAGATTTTGTGTTGATTACCGACGCCTGAATGACATCACCAAGAAGGACAGTTACCCTCTTCCACGGATCGATGACACTCTGGACACCCTTTCCGGACACAAGTGGTTTTCGACCCTGGATTTAAAGAGCGGCTACTGGCAGGTGGAGATACACCCCGACGACCGAGAGAAGACGGCGTTTACAACCGGACAAGGCTTGTGGCAGTTTAAAGTGATGCCCTTCGGCCTCTGCAATGCTCCAGCCACGTTCGAGCGTCTTATGGAATCAGTGCTACGAGGACTCTCTTATGAATCCTGTCTTGTCTACTTGGATGACATCATCATCATAGGACGCAGTTTTGAGGAACATTTGGCTAATCTTAGGAAGGTGCTGCAAAAGCTTAAGGAAGCCAACTTGAAGTTAAGCCCGTCCAAATGTAACTTGTTCCGCCGTGAGGTGAACTACCTTGGTCACATTATCTCTTCAGAGGGTGTACGAACAGATCCAGACAAGGTATCAGCAGTCAAGAATTGGAGCCGCCCCGAAAATGTCCATCAGCTGCGAAGTTTCCTGGGGCTCTGCACGTACTACAGGAAGTTTGTGAAGGGTTTTTCCAACATTGCACGACCTTTGCATAAGCTGACGGAGAGTAAACAAAAATTTGAATGGTCCAAAGAATGCGAGGATGCATTTCTACAGCTGAAGGAGGCTTTAACATCAACGCCTATTCTCTCTTATCCTCAGCCTGAAAAATCCTTCATACTTGACACTGATGCGAGCCACGAGAGCGTTGGAGCTGTTTTATCTCAAGAAATTGACGGTAACGAACATGTCATCGCTTACTGGAGCAAATGCTTATCCAATTCGGAGCGAAATTATTGTGTCACGAGAAAGGAATTGCTCGCCATAGTTAAAGCTGTAGAACATTTCCATCATTACCTCTACGGCCGTAAATTCCTGGTCCGGACTGATCATGCCTCTTTAACTTGGCTGTTGAATTTCAAGAATCCAGAGGGCCAGGTAGCCAGGTGGATACAGCGGCTCCAGGAATATGACATCGAGATTAAGCACCGAAAAGGTTTGTCACACGGTAATGCTGACGCATTATCAAGAAGACCTTGTTCCGAGAACTGCCATTATTGCTCCCGAATTGAGAAACAGTACGGGACGACAATCCCTACTGCCTGTCAAGTTACTGCTACTTCATCATCTTCAGATCCTGATCCATGGAGTGACGACCAAGTTAGAAAAGATCAGCTTGAAGACCCAGACCTAAAGCCTATCATAGAGTTAATGGAAAAAGACAGTCGGCGACCTAGTTGGCAAGACATTTCTATCTACAGTCCTGCAACGAAAAGATACTGGGCTCTATGGAAATCTCTCCAGTTGCGAAATGGCGTCCTGTATCGGAAATGGGAATCTGACGATGGTAAAGCATTCAAATGGCAGTTACTCCTTCCCAGATCAAGAATTCCAGACGTTCTAAAGGAATTGCACAGTAGTCCGACTGGAGGACACTTTGGTATCCTGAAAACCCTCCACAAGGTTCGAGAGCGCTTCTTCTGGAGCAAGGCGAAGGATGACGTGGAGAAGTGGTGTCATTCTTGTGACGCCTGTGCTGCCCGTAAAGGACCGAAGAGAAGAAGCCACGGGAAGCTACATCTTTACAACGTAGGAGCTCCTTTCGAACGAATCGGGATCGACATTCTTGGTCCTCTACCGAAAACTACTGATGGGAACAAATACATTCTCGTTTCCATTGACTATTTTACCAAGTGGCCCGAAGCATATTCCATTCCGGATCAAGAAACTACCACTGTAGCAGAGACTCTAGTCCAGAATTGGATCTCGAAATATGGGACACCCTTGCAGATCCATTCCGATCAGGGGAGAAACTTCATCTCTGCTGTGTTTAAGGGCCTATGTAAAATCCTCAAAATTGAGAAAACTCGAACGACACCACTACACCCACAATCGGACGGCATGGTGGAGAGATTCAACAGGACAATCCTTAATAATCTCTCGCTTATGGTCTCCAAAAATCAACAGGATTGGGACAAGAAACTTCCACTGTTCCTGCTGGCCTACCGCAGTGCTGTCCACGAGACCACCGGATATTCCCCATCACAGATGCTCTTCGGCCGAGAGCTTCGGCTTCCTTGTGATCTCGTCTTCGGTCTCCCTCCAGATGCGCCTTCATCGCCTGAGGAATACGTCCAGGATCTCCAGGCCCGGTTGGAAGACGTTCATCACTTCGCACGGGAGCGAATCAACATCGCGACGGAGAAGATGAAGACCCGATACGACACAAGGTCCACTGGTCATGACTTTCAAGAAGGTGACAAGGTGTGGCTATGGAATCCCATCCGACGTAAAGGTCTGTCACCCAAATTGCAGTCGCATTGAGATGGACCCTACACAGTCCTTCACCGGCTGAACGACGTCGTAGTGAGGATCCAGAAGTCATCACATTCAAAACCTAGGGTTGTACATTATGATCGGCTAGCCCCATACTATGGCCATAGTTCGTAAAGTAAATCTAAAGCTACCATGGTAATTTGTTTGTAAATTTTGTATATAACTTTTGCCTTTAATTGTCTGTAATATTACTCCATCAATGTTATTATTTCCTTCATGTTCTCATTGTTGTAGTTTATCATGTTTATGATTGGTCATCATGTAATGTGTGCACTAGGGTGGTCCTTATTTTCGAAGGTCAAAAATATTGTGATCTCACCCCTTAATCTGGTTCCATTTGGGGAAAAAATGAATCACCTAAAATTTTAGCCCATTTAAACAATATTTAGAGGTAGCTCAATGACACTGAACTTTCACCGAAACCTAAATTTTCCCGCAATTCTGAAGTTTCTTCAATTTATTTATTTATATGTATTTATATGCTTATGTAATATTTATATATTTATCAATACTGTATTTATGTATTAATTTATTTATAATAGAAAACATAGTATTCTGAAATTTCATTTGAAAGACGAAAAAACAAAGGTAAAGCTGCACGAGATTGATCTCCTCCACAGCGAACGTATCGCATGCAAGAATGCGTATGACTCGACCTCAGTTTCATTTTGCATATGCTAATGCAACACAATGAGCTGTATTAACTGCAACTGTACTTCTGAGTTAATTGTTTGTTAGTTCACATGTGATTTAGGCTCTTTCAAGGAAAATGGTAGCTTTAAATCTTTCATTTTGATGGAATGCACTATATTTTGAAATAAAAATAAGTATAATATTTTAACTAAAAATAGAGACTAATAAGACAAAATTAAATTGTAACTATGGAAACCAGATCCGTAGAAAATGATAGAATAGATTACAAAAAGATAAAGTATGAAGAGAGAGAGAAGGAGAATGAAGTATCGATTGCATTAGCACCTTCTTCCCCACATGATGATGATATAGATGAAATCTATTACATTGAAAAAAGAAATGAATCACAAGCAGATCTTGCTCAAAACTTTCTAAAAGAGAAATACTTAATATCCTGATACCACTAGTATCTTCTGAACTAGATTGTGCAGAGGTATCAGATCGTAATGCAGTATACCTTATTGCAGAAACAGTAAGGAGTCTAGGTCACAACATTGACAAAACTTCTGCCAATACAGCTTCCATTCGAACGCTATGCAAATGGAACAGAGCTGAGCAAACTCATGGACTTGAGAAAGAATTTCCTTCAACTGTTCATTGGGACGGCAAACTTTTCCCTGAATTAACGGGTAAAGCAATAGTAGATCTCTTGCCTAATGCCTATTTTAGTTTCAGAAAGCGAAATTTCTAAACTTCTTACAGGTGCCAAGTTACCATCTGGGACTGGAGAAGCTGTCGCATCTGCAGTTTATAAAGCAATACACGACTGTTACATTGCAAGAAGAGTGAGAGCAATGTGTGCTGACACACATGTGTGATCAAACACATGTCAAAATAACAGTGCCTGTTGTCTTCTTGAGCAGAAAATTCAAAGAGAATTTCTGTATTGCGCATATCGTCATCATACTATGGAACTAATTATACGATCAGTTTTCAATGTCTTCATGAGGTCAAGCTTTGCTCCGGAAGTTCTCATTTTTAAAAGATTTCAATTATCATGGAAATTAATTAACAGAGAAAACTTCCAAGTTGAAACAAATGATGAAGTTGTTGCAATTTTTGTTCTTGATATTAAAGATGGTATGCTTGTATTTCGCTATGAGCATTTGCAAAACTTTCAGCCAAAAAAATATTATAAGGAAATCCTTGAATTAGTCATATTTTTTGAAGGCGTTCCTCCACAGGGATTAAGATTTTTGGCACCAGGGGCTGTCCATTAGGCTCGCTGGAAGTTAGAAGTCATATACAGCATGAAGATATGGATGTTTAAATAGCAGTTCAAGCTCACAGCAAGAGAAAAAAAAAGTATACGTGGCATTTGTATATTTGTTGCTAGAGTATATCTTAAGGCTTGGATAATTGCTCTGGTAGCATCTGATGCTCCCTATAATGACTTTCAACTACTGAACACTCTTAGATTATTCACACATAAATATCAATATTTCAACAGCTGCATCTCAAAAATTCGCGAACATCTTTGGTTTCAAGATTTAATAGCATAGCTATATTCGACAATAATGTACCCCTTTCTACAAAACGCCATATGGTGAAAGGTATGAAAGATGTGAAAAGTCAAAATAATCCTCCAAAACGTGCTACTATAAAGTTGAAAACGTTCAAAGAAAAAAAAGTTTGAGGATTTTGTGACAAAAAGATCAATTTAGTTTGAACAGATGGGAATTCCAGATGAGTTCCTTCAGTCGATCCACTTAATTGGAATGACAGACTAGATTTTCATCAAGATTCAAAAATTGTAAAATCTATGGCAGTCATAAATGAGTATGCTGAACATAGTATAGCACTTATTCAAGAGTTCAGTGTCTTATTAACAAAAGATAAGTCTCAATTCCAATTCTTAATGCAAGTGGTTGAGAAGCACAGAAGTGAACATCCAGACAGCCACAAACACTGTCAAGCACCAAATCATCTATGGCAAAACAATAATGTTTCTACTTTTTATTGTATTTAAATCAATTATGTATACATGTAGGGTCGGTTCGTGTCTAGGGTGTCCGCCCGTCGGTTCCCAGCAATGATGAGAGCGTCGTCAACATCACAGAACATTTATTACTCCACATAACACATAGTACAGTTGTAACACATAGTAACAGGCACGTACGCTTACGCGTCGAGGAACAAAACGGAAGCGTGTTTCTACATCCACTGTCGGTGTCTTAACGCTTGCTCGATCTCTTATGCTCGCTAGAGGGCGGTGTTACGCGCGCTCTCTTAAGTGTTGCCACTCATTCCTACAGGTTCGGCCATCCTGCTGGAACTGGCCCCCAGTGACGAAACATACATTTAACAATATTTTGGAAAAAACGCGATTAAACATTACGTGAATATACGATAAAGACAACATGGTTACAATATGAAAATTCGTACACAAATATAAACAATATAACAACATTACGAAGATAAATATAAGAAATTAAAAAAAATATATTTAAAAAAAGTTAAGTTTGTGAGTAGAATTTCATCATATCAGCCGAGGATGTGGTTGAGTTAGGGCCTTCATGAGTACCTACTTTCTGCACGTCGTACCTATCTTTTGGCTTAACATTTACTATTTTGTAGGGTCCCAAAAATCTCGGTCTCAATTTTAACCCTGTTCCAAACTGAGTTCGTTGGATTGCCACCAAATCTCCTACTTGGTATTCAGGAGCTTTCTTACGCTTTTTATCGTACGTTTTTTTATTTTCAGCTTGAACTTTTTGGATGTTTTTCTTCGCTTCTTGTCGGAGCAGATTTCGACTTTCATCCAATTCTTCTAGGTATTCTTCCATCAATAATTCTTGTATATGAAGGTCTTCTTTGTTTCTCATAGTGGTGCCCACCAACAGCTCAAAAGGAGTCCGCTTGGTACTTCGGTTGGAGGTGCTGTTAAGTGTTCTTTGTAGTTTGTCTACGTACTTGTACCATTTGGTCGGGTCTTCGATGGATAGTTTGGTGAGAACTGGTATAAGCGTGCGGTGTACTCGCTCGACTTGGCCATTCCCTCGGGGTACTCCAGTTGCTATTGGCAGATGAAGTATTTTCTCGTCTTCACAATAGTCTTTAAAAGCTTTAGCGATGAATGCTGGTCCTCGGTCGGTTATTATTCTTGAGGGGTTTCCGAAAGTTTTTTGTTGCAGTCTCAATTTTTCGAGTGCATCTTCCGCAGAAGTGGATTTAGATGGATAAAGCCAGGTAAACTTTGTGAATCCGTCAACAACGGTTAGGATGTGCTGGTATTTTTTGTTTGTTGAAGGCATAGGGCCTATGAAATCAACATGATAGGTGCTTAGCGGTATATCTTCTTTAGGAATAGGGTTTAAGAATCCTTCCTTTTTTCCACTCTTTTTATTTGCTAGTATACATGGTACACAATTTCTAATCACGTCTTGCACGCGTTTTGTTAAATTTGGGATAAAAAAGTCCAATTTAACGATCTCTTCAGTTTTCGTTGCTGCAAAATGTCCTTTGTCGTGAGCCAATTTAATGAGTTCACTTTGCATATCTCTCGGTGCAACAATTAATTCGCGGCCGTTTTCATATTTGTATAAAATGTCATTTCTTTCGAAAAAGTCTTGTGCGTCACTATTCAGGAGGGATTTTAATTGTTGGACATTTTCATCTAGTTGTTGAGCCCGTTTCAATTTTGCGGTGAGAGTATCATCCGTAATTACGGCTACTGGATTTCTGCTTAAGGCATCTACGTGTTGCATCCGCTTGCCGGGTCGATGGATTATTTCGTAGTCGAACTCTTCCAAAAGGAGGGCCCATCTGGCTATTCGGGTAACTAAATCCTTTTTATCCATAGTTTTTTGGAACGCTGAACAATCGGTCATAATTTTAAATTGGTTGCCTAGAAGATAAGTACGAAATTTTTTTAGAGCTGTGACGACAGCAAGGACTTCTAACTCGTAACTACTATATTTTTCTTCAGCCGGAGTGGTTTTCTGGGACATGTATAGAACAGGATGCAATTTGCCATCGTCGTCTTCTTGTAATAAAACAGCCCCGTAGCCATGTTGGCTTGCATCTGCATGTAACTCGGTATTTCTTCCCGGTCTGAAAATACTCAACACTGGACTTTCCGTTAACAATTTCTTCAGCTTTTCAAACGCTTCGATTTGAGTTCGATCGAATACAAATGGCTTGTCCTTTCTTGTCAAGTCGCTTAATGGTTTTGCTATTTTAGAATATTCCGGAATAAACTTGCGGAAATAGCCGGTGAGGCCTAGGAAACTTTGGACCTGCTTAACCGTAGTAGGTATGGGAAACTTTTTCACTGCTAGTGTTTTAGCTGAAGATGGACGAATTGTTCCGTTATCGATAATGTGACCCAAAAATTCAATTTTTCTTTGTAAAAATTGACATTTGGAAAATTTTATTTCCAAACCAAATTTTGAAGCAACTTCGAAGACTTTCTTCAACTTCTCCAGTCCCTCTCTTTCGTCTTTCGCTGGAATTACTAAATCGTCCATATAGATGATTACAATGCCTTTTCGCATAAGTTCTCGGAAAATACTGAAGATAAATCTCTGGAATACACTGGGGCTTGTACTGAGACCAAAAGGGACTTTATTAAACTCAAACTGTCCATCTGGAACGACAAAAGAGGTGAATTGTTTGCTATCTTCGTTTACGTTTACGTGAAAAAATCCGTTTTTTAAATCAAGTGTCGAATAAACTTTAGCTCCTTGAAGCTTGTCTAAGACGTCGTCTATTAATGGTAGTGGAAATCTATCTTTGACGAGTTTGCGGTTTAGTTTTCTGTAATCCACGCATAATCTGGTGCTTCCATCTTTCTTTTTTACCAGTACAATTGGACTTGCGTACTCTGATGAGCTGGGTCGTATTATTCCTTGTTCTAGTCATTCGTCAATTTGTTTGTTTACAACTTGATTCTCGGAGAATGATAGTCGGCGCGCTGACTGGTAAACCGGAATGTCATCTTTTAAAATGATTTTCATTGATACACTTGTTGTTTCAGTTTTCTTTGGCGTATAATTAGAGATTAATTCCGATAAGTCTTCCCTTATTTTCGGGTTTGAAACATGTTTGACATCGATTTCGTCTTGCGTTCTGGCTTCAAATAGCTGCGCATGCATAGACCAAACTTGCTTTTCTCTCTTGCTGAATTTGATTCCGTCTTTAGCAAATTCGACTGATGCTTGTTGTAGGATATCTCTTCCTATGATCGCTTCAAATCCCAGCTGCTGCTTAGGGACAACATGCCATGTCAAATTATACTTTTCCTTATCCAATTCAATTTCTTCTTCAAACGAACCTTTAGTTTCTACCTGTGAATTTCCGAAGCCGGTAAGTATTAATGTTTCTTTTGAAAGTTCGGAGGGTTTTACGACTTTTTTGCTGATATCTTCACGTAGGAGGCTGACAGAACTACCACTGTCAATCAATGCATTGAAAACTTTGTTTCTGAGGGTTACTTTCTTCGTACCGTATTTTTCTTCTGATTTTCCGGAGCAAAGTTGTATCTCGGTGGTCGGAGGTTTGCTATTCTTCGTACTAGGGCGATTTCGACATTCTGCACCGTAATGACCTGGCATTCGGCAAAAACAGCATATCATTTTGTTCGGTAAATTGTTTTTCTCGGTGTATGAGTCTCGATTATAATAGAGCGGTTTTCTTTCGTACTTATATCCTTCGTTTCTTAAATGTTCTTGGTTCTTCAGTGAATTATTTCTTACTGCGTATGGTTCTCGATAAGCATGGAACGGTTTTCTTTCGTACCTATATTCTTCATTTCTGAAATTTTCGGAGTTTCGGTAAACATTCCCAGCATTATTAGCTTCTCTGTTTTCGAATTTTCGTCTTTCAGCAGAATTCGACGGTTTTGGCTTCAATGTTCTTTGTACGTCTTCATACTCTTCGAATTTCCTTGCTAACTCAATTGGTGAATTAATGGTTGCCCATTCATCTAGAAAATGTTCTTTGAACTCGTACGGCGCTTTTCTCTTCATTTGGTCGGCTATAATTAATTCGCTGAGTTTCTCGAAAGTTTCTATCTTAAGGCCTGAAATCCATCCTTCGTAATAAGTCTTCAGTTCGTTGTAATAATCTGACCATGTGTGTTCGGTGACTTTTCGATGCGAAATAAATAGTTGGCGAAATTTTTCTGGAGACAATTTAAATCTTTTTAATAGCAGACTTTTTACGTGGTCGTAGTCATTGGCCTTTTCTGCGGGTTCTCGGGCGATCATGTGAGCTACGTCAATCGGAATCAATCCTATAAGTCGTTGGACCCAGTCTTTCTTCGGCAGCAAAATTAATTCAGCATGTCTTTCGAAAAGTGTTAAATTTAAGCTAATATCATCCTTCATATTAAATTTGTGGAACGCTTCGTGAACAAATTTAGCCGGCGGCGTTGCGATATTTTCTGTTTGATTATCTGCATTCAGTTGCTGTTGTGTTTGTATTCTTAACTTTTCCAATTCGAGTTCCCTATTTTCTCGTATTCTTAATTTTTCAAGTTCGAACTCCCTTTCCTCCTGTATTCTTAATTTTTCTTCTTGGATTTTAAATTTTTCGAAATCTTTCTCCTCTTTAATTTTTAATTTTTCAAGATCTTTTTCTTCTTGGATTCTTAATTTTTCGAGATCTTTTTCTTCTTGGATAGCGTCTAGCAGAGCCTTGACGTCTTCCTCTACATAGCCCTCTTGTTTGATAATTTTATCCTTTAGCTTTATTTTCGTGTCCTCTTCCTCTACGATAAGTCCTAACTCTTTCGACAGCTCTATTAAATCGTCTTTTTTGAAACGTAGTAAGTATGCCATTTTTAACTAATGCGGATGTACTATTTTGTGGGGGGAAAAATTAACCTTAGAAATTTTTAATACTGACAGAATATGTAAATTTGTGAAAAATTACTAATACCTTATTTGACATACCCTGTATACCATACAATTATTGAATACTAAAAATAAAGAGTATAGATAAAAAGCACAGTGAAGCATACAAATATAGCAATGATAAAAATTAAAAATGCATACCGTGGATATTTTACCAAAAACATAACATGAAACAGCATAAATAAAAATAAACAATTCACTTCAATTGGAAACGATATTTTCATCGGTGAGAAAAAAAAATCTTATCATGAATATCAAAATTAGCCAACAACAAAGAAACAAAAACAAAATAGGCGCCGAAATGTTTTCACTCTTGCGGTTTTTTTATTTTTCTTTTCTCGGGAGAGGTAAGCGGGGAAAAATTCAGCAGATGTCACGTGACAGCGTAGATAACGAAATTCTTTATAATCACTTGAAAACGAAATTCTTTTTGAACACACTTGAAGCACAATTTTGATGAACATATTAACACACTTGAAGCACAATTTTGATGAACATATTAACACACTTGAAGCACAATCTTGATGAACACAACGAAACGGCACACTTTTGTTTTGCATGCAGGCGGTGGAAATCGTCGATGATGCACTTGGAGCTTTACGGCTATTAGTAGGCAACTTTAATTTTTTTTTTTTTCTTCGGCGAAGTCACGGTGAATTAACGGTGTTTAGCGGTGAAACGGTGAATGGCGTCGTAGCACTCCCGGGGGTCGGGATATAGTTGCACACACAGCGAGGAATTAGGCGATTTTTTTTTTTCTTTTGATCGTTCAAAACGGAACAATTCTTCTGTGGATGTTAAACGGTGAATGGCGTCGTAGCACTCCCGGGGGTCGGGATATCGTTGCACACACAGCGGGGAATTCGGCGATTTTTTCTTTCGATATCAACCGGTGAAGAACACATTACGCAACAGCACTCCCAGGGGTCGGGACATCGTTGTAGGCGGAGATATCGGCGATACACTTTTCTTTCGATATTAGCTGGTGAAGAACATGTGGCGTTGTAACATTCCCAAGGGTCGGGACATCGTTGTAGGCGGAGAGATCGGCGATACACTTTTCTTTCGATATTAACTGGTGAAGAACATGTAGCGTTGTAACATTCCCAAGGGTCGGGACATCGTTGTAAGCGGAGAGATCGGCGATACACTTTTCTTTCGATATTAACTGGTGAAGAACATGTAGCGTTGTAACATTCCCAAGGGTCGGGACATCGTTGTAAGCGGAGAGATCGGCGATACACTTTTTCTTTCGATATTAACCAGTGAAGAACATATGGCGTTGTAGCATTCCCAAGGGTCGGGACATCGTTATAGGCGGAGAAATCGGCAATACTTTTTCTTTCGATATTAACTGGTGAAGAACATATGGCGCTGTAGTTCCCAAGGGTCGGGACATCGTTGTAGGCGCATCATGCTGCTGAACGTTGTAGACGCATCATGTTGCTGAGGCCGGGCTCCCACGTTGTAGACGCATCATATTGCTGAGGCCGGGCTCCCACGTTGTAGGGTCGGTTCGTGTCTAGGGTGTCCGCCCGTCGGTTCCCAGCAATGATGAGAGCGTCGTCAACATCACAGAACATTTATTAATCCACATAACACATAGTACAGTTGTAACACATAGTAACAACGGGCACGTACGCTTGCGCGTCGAGGAACAAAACGGAAGCGTGCTTCTACATCCACTGTCGGTGTCTCACCCCTATGCTCGCTAGAGGGCGGTGTTACGCGCGCTCTCTTAAGTGTTGCCACTCATTCCTACATACATTTTCTTAATTTATATCTGTCTTTTATAACAACATAAAGTTAAATGATGTAAAAATTACTTTGTTCTGTTTTCATGCTATCATTGACTTATTAGCCAATATACGCTTAACTTCAAGCTCATTGAGCTACCTCTAAATTTTAATATATTTTGCTAAAACTTTTTGCAGATCATTTTCTCCCTAAAAGGAACCATATTGGGGGGTGAGACCGAAAAAAAATCGAAATTTTGAAAATCATGCCTTTTAAGGACCACCCTAGTGTGCACCTGTAAATTTTCCCTTGCTTCCTTTCTGGGGATTGTACTGCCCGGGACGTGCAGTCCTTGGGAAGGGGGCAATGTTACAAATCTTGTAAATAGTTGTTGTTTTTCCTGCCTTGCATCATTTTCATTAGTTTTGGTTTTATCTGACGTCATGTTGCAAAAGTATCTGAAGATATCACTTTTATCACTTGTATACCGGTCCTGTAACGTTTTGTAGTTTTTACACTTGCCCTGCATTTAATAAGCGTGAAGACATTTTTCGCTCGGAGTGTTTTCTTTTTCTTTTTATTGCTAGAACTTTCTCAATGGATTATTTCAAGTTATGAATGATTTGGAATACTCCGGATTTTGCTGGAACATTATCGAAACTACGTTTCGAGTATAAATAGCTGGCCTTGAACATAGTCAGTCAGTTGTTTTCAGATTTGATCTGGTGACTCGTTTTCATTCGCTTTGAGCGGATGATTGTTTTGCTTTTGTAATTGCTTAATTACTGTTCACGTTAGATACGTGGTGCTGAATTACTGTTGAGAGTACAGTGTACTGTTTGCTGCCTAGTTGCTGATGTTTAGCAATTGTTTTCTGCTCTTATTGTAAATAGTGTACATACTTGTAAATAAATTTATAGTTACTTCCTCAAGATTGGAATGCTCATTTGAAGAAAGTTGAAGGTGCTACGGACTCGTTACAGTATATTTTAAAAATATATTTCTTTCAATTAAAAAAAAATGGTGCTTCTCCGATGACAGATTTTCAGCTCTTATTCACAATGCAACTCATTTGAGTAGAGTTCGTAACGCCAACTTCGTAATTAGCGTTGTCAAATGAATTTATAATAGCCAAAAGAGCAATTGATGCCAAAAAGCGATAGCCGAGCTGCAAATTAGCCCATGTGACTTGGGCGCATCTTTAATTTAAGCTCTCCTTTACTAAGGCATAGCACATGCTCCCTCTATTTAGTATTCCTGCTCTATGGGTTCAACGTTACATAAGAAATGCTTTTTACTTTAAATGTTGAGTTGTTTGGAGAAAATGATTGAACTTTGTTTACATGAACAACAGGACAAACGTTTAGCAAAGAAAAAAAGAGAGAAAGAAAAAAAAAATTACAATAAGGAAGAACGATTCGAAAATAATGTGTTTTAAGAAAAAACATGAATGCATTTCAAAGGAAATAAATTCTTTTGAAATGTATTCTTTTTCTCAGCAATAGTTTTCTTGACTTATTCTAGCGCTTTTATTCATAAAATACCCCTGAAATGGTAATTCACGCCGGATGGTGTAAGGAACTTTATTTGATACTTTAAGTTACTTTCTAGATATATATTTCACCTATCAGAGGTTTGAATTTCATTTTTAGTTTTTCTCCTTACACTTAAATTTTAAAGAAAACAAGTAAACCATGGAAAAGAAAATTGTTTTTAACATTAACATGATATTTGACACACAAGGATTGAAACGTAAAAGCAAAACAAACTGCCAAGGAAATATAGCAGACAGCTATCTCAAAGCTACAATTTATCATCTTCATCAGTGCAAAAGTGCTCAACATGCAACAAAAAAGGCATGATATAACACACCTCAGGCAAAAAATTGCGTTGCTTTCCCATTGTTTGCCATCGCAATAGTGACAAGGAAAATTATCCAACTTTTGTCTGACTTCTTTCGTCAGTCTCTAAAAATAGTGGAAGCCAAATTCTGTGTTTAGAAACTTCTAAAAACGATCCTTTTTGCTTCGCTCCCAGATAACCACATACGTCCGCAGGATGTCCTATAAGGATCCCACAAATCCTATATAGGACATGTCCTTCGAAGGATCACAAAAAGCGTCCTTTAGATGGCCTACGTGGGACGAGTTCTCTCGAAATTTGAAAATCCCTCATCTGAGTGTAGATGGACATCCAACTGGTATCCCATACAAGACGAACTACTAAAAGCCGGTTTTCCGCACGGTGCGCGCTAACATAGCACCCATACTGTCGCCCGGCGTTGCGAATATTTACACCACCATTTCGAAATGTGCGGCATGTTCTCTGTCTCGTGTTTAGCTTTTATGCTATACATTTGCCAAGGTAAGTCTAACTATAATACATGTTTGTATTTAAAATTGTTTTTGCAGGATAAACAAAAAACCAATGCAGCAGTAGGATATTTGTTGAATAGAAAATTCTTTTCAAAAGAAACTTTTAGTACGATCTTTAAGAAAAAGCAGTTTAGCTTGAAATGCATTTTAGGTTTCGACATATTTAATGTTAATAGTTTACAGAATGAAGTAAAAAAGCTTGTTGTTTTTTTTCCTGTGTTTAAGCTAAAATATGAAGGCGAGACGGACTGGTTGAAAGTATGAATTAAAAATAATCCATCTGTAAAGAATGGAAAAGGATGGTTAGATATGATTTATAAAGGATTGAAAAGGATGGTCAGAGGAATCTATAAGGATTGAAAAGGACGGCCAGAGGATTTAAAAACTATTGAAAAGGATAGTCAAAGGACGTCCAGACGACCTGCTTAGGATAAAAAGGGATGGGCAAAAGAAGGCCAGACGGATCTGCGAAGGACGTCAGAGCATCCTATGACAGTCCAGCAGTAGTCTTAAGGATGCCCGCAGGACGTGCGTAAGATTTAGAGTGTCCCGTGATAATCCTGCAGTTGTCCTGAAAATGACCGTTTAAAACGTCCTGTGGACGTAAAAAAAGTGGATTTTGGATCACCTGCGGACGTCTGCAAGACGTTTTTCGGTAAATTTGGGATCTCCTGCGGAAATAAGAGAATCCTATGAATGACGGCTTCCGGATGTCCAGTGGATGTCTTTGTGTTATCTGGGCTGTCTGTTTAAATGAAGTATGCCTCACTACTTGTGAGAAAACGTTATGTAGCATCTGCACCATATGTGCGTTTTTATTTTTTCAAAAGTAGAAACGCAATTTTTTAGAAAATCATCACAGATAAATTACACATTTAAGTTTGACTTCACGTTGTCCTTCACGCCGATTTAACTCACCACGTAGTCACAAAAAAAAAAAAAAAAAAAACCTTTTTTGGATTTCGCATGTTACATTTTAGCCCGGGCGACGCCGGGCATATCCACTATTTAAAAATAATAATAACATGGCCGTCTAAAAAAGAAAGTTTTTGAAATTAGGCATTACAGTTTTTAACTTTTCAATTGACAAAACTTTTGGAATTACGTTCTCTAAATGTCTAAAAGTAATGACTGCCACTAAGTTCTTCTTTTGAGCAGTAATACTGTTTGGCAATTACATTGATTGTCAGTGGATAAACATTCGTGCCGATTTAAGGTTTCCTTTCTCAATCAATTGCCATGTCGAGCTAATTAAACAGCTTAATTTTTTAGATATTCCGGTCATCTTATTCGAGCCCTTGTAATTTCTTTCTTTCATTTGATTTCTTTTAATGAAGAGAGTTAGAAGGAAAATTATCTTTCTGTGCTATTTTAGACGTTCAACCCAAAAAA
>JAXGGA010017821.1:0-23399 GCA_038373865.1 Uloborus plumipes | reverse complement strand
TTTGTAGTAGTAATTTTTTTGAATTTGTATACGCATAGTGGTTTTATATTAAATAGAAAAAAAAATTTTGGTTTGTGTGTAAATTTGCATGTTTATCATTGAAGTTTTTAAATGTAAAAGAAAGCATGATTTTGAATTAAAATTTACAAACATTATATGGGCCGGTCTGTGGTAAATGCCCGGGCCGGTGCGGGGTGCTCCATCCGCGGCTGTGTGTTTGATATGTTTTTTCAGTTATGTTCAGTACTTTTTAGAAATTCATAACAAAAAACTGTACGTGCTACAGCTTTTTTACTATTATTTTTGAATTCTACACTGCAAAATTAGTCAAAAACAGTTAATTTCATCTTTGTTAGGAAAATAGTGAAAAGTTGTCGACTAGTGTAATTAGGAAAAAAGGTTGATGATACCTTTTAACCGCCTATATTTCCAAATGGGAACATCAACTTCAATAAATGTTTTAAAAAAGTTTCGCTCTTGGGGATTAAAAAAAATTATATTTATTACTAAAAGTAGGCTTGATATTTTGAAAGTAAACTATTTTCCCTTCTTAATAATTGTGGCCCACAAAAACTCGCAAAAATGTCTGGTTTTGCTGATTTTCACGGAGACTAATAAAAAAAATTGTAGAAAATTTTTAAAAAGACGAATGTTTACAAAATTTTAGAGTAATAATAAATAATGATCATGTTGATGAACAAGCATGATAGAAAAAAAAATTGCACGGAAAATGCTTTCTATAAGCTATCAGACTTCGATGTTCCCGATCGGGTACATTGGCGTATTACGGTATACAAAATCAAATCTCATTCTTTACTGCTTTATTTGTTCTGTAATGTGCGAAGTAAAAGTCTCATAACTGTTATGAGTCACTATTGAAGCATGTAAAAACAAGTAGATGACATGCAATACACCGCCAACTTAATTATTTCGATCCATGGACTGCAGTTTCGTGCTTATTATGCACTCATCAACATGAAATACGAAAGTAATCCAGTTGGAGGCAAAAATCCTCTTATTAAGCAAAGAGAGCCAATAAACTGGAAGCTAACGTGAAATTAGAATACCAACGAGCGACCGCACTTGGTACGGCACAACTCGTGAATTTTTAAGGCAGAGCTCGGGTATACAGCAGTGAGTAATCGCCCCTAAGCAAGGGCTAAGGCAGGAACATGCAATGCACCGCCAACTCGAATATTTTGATCCGTGGACTGCAGATTCGTGCTTATTATGCACTCATCAGCATGGAATGCGAAAGTAATCGAGTTGGAGGCAAAAATCCTTTTATTAAGCAAAGAGAGCAAAAAAAAAAAAACTTGTAGCTAACGTGAAATTAGTATACCAACGAGAGACCTCAATTGGTACGGTACAACTCGTGAATTTTTTAGGCAGAGCTTGGGTACAAAGCAGTGAGTAACCGCCCCTAAGCAAGGGCTAAGGCAGGAACATGCAATACACCGCCAACTCGATTATTTCGATCCATCCTCGGTATTCTAATTTCTCTTTAGCTACCAGTTTTTTTTGGCTCTCTTTGCTTAAAAAGAGGATTTTAGCCTCCAACTCGAGTACACATTCTGGTGGGCGGAATATAATAGAAGATTCGCACATAAATATCTACAAGACTATGTAAATATTATCTCCGAATATCTCAATAAATGGCGCATCGCAATCAATCCTTCCAAAACACAAGCAATCTGTTTTTCCAGAGGGAACATCACTTACCCCCCTCGCGTCATACTAAATAATGTTGAAATTAATTACTCTAGAAGTGTAAAATACTTAGGAGTCCACTTAGACTGCAAGCTGACATTTAATACTCATATCACTGATGTGGTAAATAAAGCAAAAATAAAACTAGGTTATGTCTTGTCCTTACTATATAGCAGACATCTTAGTACTAAAAGCAAACTATTGTTGTATAAAACTGTTATTCGCCCTGCACTCCTATATAGCGTCCCTGTATGGGGACAGGCAGCCAAGTCTAATATGAGGAACATACAAGTCCTCCAAAACCAAACTCTCAGAAAAATCTTCAATGCCCCTTGGTATGTTTCCAACAAAACTCTTCACAACGATGCTAACCTTCAAGTTATTACCTCCTACATCGTCGATACTTCCACAAACTTTTACACCAAGCTTGAGAACCACCCTAACCCACTAATTCATGATCAAGTTCATTACACCTTCCACCACGGTGGTACTAGGTTTCCATCTGATACCATGCACATCACCTACTCCCTCGGTTCTCGGAGGAGCAACCTTACTAGGGATGACAATCTCTCACACTAGTCCATGCCGAGCCAGCGGCTTGCCGTTAGGCTGGGTCTCATTTCGAGGCCTATGGCCTTCTCGCTGTTAGCGACTCTCTCCTCCCTTACCGGCAAGAAAAGGCTTGCTGGTTAGGCGCTCCATAAGACCCCTACCATGTTAGGATTGGCCCTAACAGTAGGTCTCTTCCTTGCTCACTTCCGGCGCGAAGTGAGTACAGAGCGTGGGGCAGGTCCCTCGCTCTGACTTTTCCTACACTTTTTGTTTTTCTATTGTAATTTTGCACTTACATTTTTACCCAGTCCTTCCATTTGTTTCATGTCAGCTCAATCATGTTCTCTCTCTCACCCAAACAGCAAAAAAGAGCGTAGCTCTAACGCAATTATTTTCTCACGATCTGTATCTGTATCTGTACTCGAGTACTTTCGTATTCCATGCTGATGAGTGCATAATAAGCACGAAACTGCAGTCCATGGATCGAAATAATCGAGTTGGCGGTGTATTGCATGTCCCTGCCTTAACCCTTGCTTAGGGGCGGTTACTTACTCCTTTTCTTGTCCCCTCCTACCTCCAGTGCTACCTCCTCCTTATTACGAAGTGATGCAGGAAAGCCCACTTTGTACTTATAAATGGAGGTATTTATGACTGTTCTTAAGTACTTAGGTGGGGATGTAATCTGTTCATAGGCGGCTCGTACAGGGGGTTCATAGTGTTCATAGGGGCTTCAAAAGGAGGGTAAGGGGGAGGGGCGACTGCACGTCACTTCCAACGAGAAAGGGGCTTTGTCCCATCATTTTTTTAGAATAAAAAACTAACGATCGATTGAAATTCTTTTTGATTCAGTTGACTGATTTATTTTATGAAAGTAAAAACTGCTAATTCCGAAAAGTGGACTTTTTTCAGGTTATTTTATAAAAACAGAACTTAGAATCGGAAGGTAGATGTCAAGGGTGGCCACCCGTCTTAACTTTTGAAGCCATACATCGCATTTTTTAAAAAGTCATTTAATCATTTATGTAAAAATCCACTAACATGAGGGTTGAATGAAAAGTAATGCCTCCATCTTCATTACTTGAGTTTGGATGGGAATATTTTAATAAATCAAATGCTTAAATAATCCTTAGAATGTGATCTTGAATTACAAATATTAATTTTTCCACATAATCGGTAGACAATTGAATACATTTTCGCCAACGGTGAACCAGTTTTCTGAAGCCGTCACGGAAGAAGTCGACACTCTGTATCCGCAACCACAACCTGAGAGTTCTCTCAATAGCTGCATCAGAAGTATAATGATGTCACCGTAAATTTTCTTTCATTATTGGGAACAGATGGAAGTCAGACGATGCTAAAACTTTTTGCTTGTGAAACTCGCGGTGGTTGCTGTCACTGAACATCCAACTCTTTGTAGTAGAGAAAATATCAACGTAAAATAGGCACAAATAAGCAGAGATACTGCAGACACGTGTTTCGGGGCTACAAGGAGCCCCTTTTTCAATGCAAGAAGTGTGAGCTTTAGGATGAAGAATCATCCGATAAAAGCAACACATTCGAACAAAAGATAGTATAAATAGCGAAAACTGGATATTAACAAAACAAACAAGACAATGCTTAGAGCCGAAATTTATTAGATGAAACCATCAAGAAAAAACCGTTAAGAAATAAATTTCCAAAAGATCCGATAGATCATAAACATTGTCAAAAAATGAAACCACTTATGAATAAATTAGCAATAAATTTGCGAATAGGAAAATTATGTACCGAAGCAATTGTAACACACAGAAAAAACAGCAGAAGAAAACAGAATGAAATAAAATTTTAAATTAATCAAAAATGTGAGAAAAAATTGAAATGTAAAGATAAGCGACACGAAAAGCCAAAGGGCTAACAAATATAATTTATACAAACGGACGCCAAACAGCAGAAAAATAAGGAATAGCATTTATATCGTTAACTAAGTCTTTGTGCCTATTTTACGTTGATATTTTCTCTACTACATCAATAGCACAAAGGTATTTGTAAACTTTATCCAACTCTTTGTTTGTCACGCAAATCAGATGTTCCCACCTCAACATCTTTAAACTTACTCGCCCAACGACGAACATTACTCACATCAACGCAATCACCATAAACAGCTTGCATTCTCTGATGAATCTCCTTTGGGGTGACACCTTCTGCTGTCAAGAATTCTATGACTGCACTTTGCTTAAATCGCATTGACCGACCATCTGTGCTGGGTTCCATACTTTACACTCCAAAATCCCAACCGTTCAATGCAAAAGCTTCTTACCAACTGGAACTGTAGAAGAGAGTTTAAAGAGCAAGCCAATACCTGCCGTATACCAGTGCTGCCATTCGTTGGGGAGTTATGAAAGTGGATGCATTGCTTTTCATTCAACCCTCCTACAACAAAATTCTAAAAAAAGGGCTTCAGAGGTGCTGCCTAATGCTCCCCCCCCCGCATATGTTTCTTTTGACCCCCCCCCCCTCACTTTTTTGGTGCACCAACCGCCTATGAATCTGTTAGTAATAAATTTCTCTCCCAAACAGAAACATTAAGATAATTTCCACATTATTTATCATTCAACGCTACATTTTTCGAATTGTCTGTTATACAACATATTATCAAATAGCATACAGTATGTCAAAACAGATCCCAGAATGACGAGGGTAACGCTTCGTTTTACTCGAACGAATTTCCATAGTGTCAAATAGTGTCCACACTTGATGCCTGCTTGATGCCTGCGGGTCTCGATTTCGTTACCCTTTTGGTACAGTAGGGCTTCATCAGATTTAATTTCATCTAAAGTTTCATTGAACAATGCAGCTTTCCATGTCACAACTAAAACAGCTGAAACATTAACCAGAAAGCACAGAAAGACGGAAATTTGTATGAGTGGCATTTCATGATAATAGTGTGGATGAATAAAGACTGTGATGGTAAAATACAATGCTACTGAATAATACGCAGTGGATGTCGGCATTATGAACGACATCTTTTCTTCAAGTATGAGCGCTAAATCTAGAATGGAATGACTAATTCGGTGGTACTCTTGAGAAGTCAAAGTGTTCCAGCTGCGTCGAAAGCGGATGAGCGCCTCACGGAATTCATGACAAATAAATGCATGTAGTATTGAAAATGTGTTGACTGGGAGCTTGAGGCATAAATCGTTCAAAATCAAGAATATTATAACTAACACCTTATTCAAAATCCTCCGTCTGGTGCACCAAACACAAATGCAGGGTTGTTTGCGATTTCATAATTAGTGAAACCGGCCTCAAACGCGACAAGAGTAGTACTTAAGACTCCCCAACAATGCAAATAGATACCATACTTGATTTTTCTTGAATTTACGGTTCTGAGTTTTGAGCTCATCTTTGCTATACTGTTGAAATTGGAGCACAGATGAATTCGATATGCTATTGATAGCGCTGCCATGGTCATACTGCAAAATAAAGGTGCGTAGTTTTTGGACCGTACAAAATAATACAGGTGAAAACACACTTGAGCTAAGACTAGCATCACGTTCAAACTGTTCATTGCTAAGTGCTTTGATGTACCGTAAAATGGGGTTAATCGGAACACTTTTCAGATTTGATTGTAAAAAAAGCAGTTAAAAGATTTTTTTTTAATTTGATTTTTTGGGTAAAAACTTCGGTCTTGCTTTACTTTTGATATTCCAAGCAAAGACAAAAGATTTTGAGCAATTATTATTAAAATATATAGCAAATTATGGGTGTTCCGAATCACCCCGCTGATAGGGGTCAATCGGAACACTTGTTAAAAATTTTATTTTTTTCAATTTAATCTGTAATAGGTCTCACAAACATGAGTAATATTGATGGGGAGAATAAGAACAGATAATTACTGTCAAATAAATGTATAATTTCAGTACCAGTAAACGTTTATAATTTGGGAAAATTCAAAATAATTTTGAACTTATGAAAAATGAAAAGTAATTTTAAGAAAAGCTTTTGAATTGAAATGCAAAGATTTAACATGAATGGAAGTCACTCATGTCGTCCACAAATATGTACTTGTCCTTAAAACTAGCAATTGTGACTTGGCTTAAGTTTTTTCGTAACATCGCCTGGGATGAACTCTGCCTTTTCTTTAGTTTTTTGAAATTTCTGGGTTTCGGGATTGTCCTGAAAGATTTTTTCGCTTATGTTTGTGTCGCACTGTTTGTGTGCTGGACGTTTACTACCCAAAGTCTATGTGACTTTCTCCCTTTTATTTTAAATAAAAAAAAGTCTCCTGGAGAAAAAATCTTTTGAAATCTGTAACTTCTGTCATTCTAAGATCTAGTTGCTCACGATAAGGGATAAACAGTAATAAATCCTTGTCCCTGTCTTGATTAGAAGAATTGGGGTTAGAATCTTAATTTTTCAAACAATTTCCTTCAAATAAGTTTGAATTGGAACAACAGAACTAAGTGTTCCGATTCACTCCGCAAATTTTTTTCCCATGGCATTTTTCAGAATTCTTCACTTTTATGACACAATTTATAAAAAATGTAAATTCTAATGTGGTATTCTGTTGTTCAGATACATGTATAATTGAAACATACCACTCATAGTTTTTAAATATAAGAAGGTTTGTTCTTGCATATGAAGTTTTGCAGTCTATGAAAATGTGATGTTTTCTAGCATTCAACGTGCAGCCCTCTTTAGAAGCCAGTAGCGTTGCCAGATTGACAAAAGTATTTTTTTCCTACTTCCTATGATCTTACCTTTCTAAAAAAAAATTTATGGCGAAAAATACCCAATAGTATATTTATGAAGAATTTCTTTGTACGGTTGGGAAGTTTTGTTCCGATTGACCCCGCTGTTTCTATAGACCCCATTTTACGGTATGCTTTATGATGCTGGAACTGATCCAGCTAATGTAAAATAGCATAAATATGTACTTATAAGGAGGTCGTAATTTGTACCTTTCAAAATCCATGATTTCCCCACAAGTGGAAGTTTCAGAGTACATTATTTTCATTTTTACATTCTTCTTCTCGTTACGATTGTTATGACAAAGTATTTTTTCTCAGAGCAACCTGCAGTTATTGCATTACACTAATTGAACTCATTGAAAAGACTAATATTACTATCTTTTAGTTGATAGTAATATCCACGGTGTTTACAATTAGTAGTGTATTTTAATATGTCAAATGTATTAAATTTCCAAAAGAATGTACAAAATATTATAGTTCTGACATAATATATGAGTACCGTAAAATGGGGTGAATCGGAACACTTTTCAGCTTTGATTGTAAAAAAAGCAGTTAAAAGATTCTTTTTTACTTTGATTTTTTGGGAACTTCGGTCTTGCTTTACTTTTGATATTCCAAGCAAAGACAAAACATTTTAAGCAGTTATTATTAAAATATATAGGAAATTATGGGTGTTCCGAATCCCCCCGCTGGTAGGGGTCAATCGGAACACATGTTAAAATTATTTTTTTTTTTTTTTCAATTTAACCTGTAATAGGTCTCACAAACATGAGTGATATTGATGGGGGAGAATAAGAACAGATAATTACTGTCAAATAAAGTATAATTTCAATACCAGTAAACGTTTATAATTTGTCAAAATTTAAAATAATTTCGAACTTATGAAAAGTGAAAAGTAATTTTAAGCAATGCTTCTGAATTGAAATACAAAGGTTTAACATGAATTTAAGTCAATCGTGTCGTCCACAAATATGTATTTGTATTTAAAACTAGCAATTGTGACGTGGCTTAAGTTTTTTCATAGCATCTTCTGGGATAATCTCTGCCTTTTCTTTAGTTTCTTAAAATCTCTGGGTTTTGGGGATTGTCCTGAAAGATTTTTTCGCTTATTCATCACTGTCTGTGTGCTTGACTTTTGCTATCTAAAGTCTATATGACTTTCCTCCTCGTATTTTAAATAAAAAAAAGTCTCCTGGAGAAAAAATCTTATGAAATCTGCAACTTTCTGTCATTGTAAGATCTAGTTGCTCACGAGAAGGGATAAACAGTAATAAATCCTTGTCCTTGTCTCGATTAGAGGAATTGGGGTTAGAAACTTGGTTTTCAAACAGTTTCCTTCAAATAAGTTTGAATTGGAACAACAGAACAAAGTGTTCCGATTCACCCCGCAAATTTTTTTCCTATGGCATTTTTCAGAATTCTTCATTTTTATGACACAATTTATAAAAAATGTAAATTCTAATGCGATATTCTGTTGTTCATGTACATGTATAATTGAAACATACCACTCTTAGGTTATAAATATAAGAAGGTTTGTTTTTGCATATGAAGTTTTGCAGTCTATAAAAACGTGATGTTTTCTAGCGTTCCACGTGCAACCTTCCTCAGAAGCCAGTAGCGTTGCCAGATTGACAAAAGTAATTTTTTCCTAATTCCTATGATCTTACCTTTCTAAAAAAAATTCATAGCGAAAAATACCCAATAGTATATTTATGAAGAATTTCTCTGTACGGTCGGGAAGTTTTGTTCCGATTGACCCCGCTGTTCCTATACACCCCATTTTACGGTACAATCTTTATTTCAATTTGAATATGAATCGTATTCATTACAGAACGTCATAAGAAAAATATAATTTACATGACTCAAAAGCATTTATCATCAAATTTAAAAGGAAATCTTTGAAATTTTTCATGAATTTCAATTTTAATTTGAAAAATAATTTTTTTTAAACTGCTTTTTGTCTTGATGTGTATGGAAATATCTTCGAATAGATTTTTCTGTTCTTAACGATCTATACCCGAGCCATTTTCAAATTGTTCTCTCTGGAGCTTTTTGGGCTACGGTATAAATTGACAAAGCAACTGTCAACTACCTCTGAAGCGCCATTTTTATTTCATCTTTGTAAAAACTATTTTCAAAACCTTAACAGTTGAATTATGTTCTTCATAACTGCGGTAAATACTTTTTACAGTGTAGTTAATTTAATGTGTTTAGTTAATTTTTACAACTATTGATCTGCAGCAAGGAAGGGAGTTATAAAATCGACGTGTCTGTGCATCTGTCTGTTGTACTGTAGCATATGAACGGATGGACCGATTTCGATAGTTCGTTTTTTGCTCGAAAGGAGAGTCTATTGAGAGTGTTCTTAGCTTTCTACAGCATAAATTAACTCGTCTTCCTATAACATTAATTAGCGAAGATATTTATTAAAAACCTTGAAAACTAGTGCTTTCGGTGATTTTTGCAGTAAAAACATAATTGAAAATTGAAAAAAAAAAAAAAAAATCTGAAAGAAATAACGAATTCTTTTGAACCTCATAGAATTAGCTTGGAACTTCTATGCTACATGGTTATTTGGTTTAAACCAAGATTTAACCGAAATGTGTGTTTTCTTTTAAAGCATTGTTTTTTTTTTTTTTTTTTTTTTTGAGAAATTAAATATTTTCCCCCAATTTTTTTTTAAAGTAAAATCTAATTAATGCAAACTAATCAGAAAAGCTTTAGAGATAACTTACACATCAATAAATTTCCAAACTCATTACTATTTTTAATGTAATGCAGATTTTCTAAATAAATTTTCTTGTCCTTTTCTTTTCTTTTTTTTTTTTTTTTTTTTTTTTTTTTTTTTTTTTTTTTTTAAGGAATGCAACTTTTTCTATTAAATACATAAGAGTACAAGGCTGACCAACTAAGTTTTGTTTTTTAAATTACATTTATAAAAAACTCAAGTAGTTTATTGTCTTTATTTATTTTTATTAATTTTTTTTTCAGATTTTTACTATTCAAAACTGCCAAAAAGGTATATGCAGTAACGTAGCTAGGGAGCCTAGCGCCCGTGGCGAACTTGAAAAATTGCGTCCCCCCCAGAGGTCGCTCTGATGAGAGGTCATTATGACCTCCCGAAATGTTCTTACTCCAAAAATTTTGATTTATTTTTTCGAAAAAGTTGCAGATAATGTTGCAACTTTTTTTTCTCTCTTTTCTTTCTTTCAGCATTTTTAACGATGCTCAGTGTTTATGTGTGCATGATATGTCTGCTTGTTTGTAGTATTGGGTAAAATTCAAGTTTTATTTTTTACAACTTTTTGTTCAATTTGAGAATTTTTGTTTTTAAAACAATTTTAGTTCAGGGCGTTCCTACCTTTCCCCATCATTTCACATAAATTCAAAAAACAAAAATTTCTTGCAATTCGTTATTGAACAAGTGTGCTTTTTTCCACATAACAGCTTTCATTTTAAATAGAATTTGTTGTAAAACATTAGAAGAATGTGTGAAATAAACAGAATTTGTACATTTTAACGAAAAATTAAAGGATTTATTCTATTGTAATTAGGAAATCAAAGAAAATATAAATTGCATAATTAATCTGAAATTATCTTAATAAATACGACTCCTTGCATACAGGCGAAATAAAAGTTCGCCCCCAACTATTTTTATCAATAAATACTTTTCATTCTTAGTATTTAAAATATTCAAGAGACCCGCCGTTATTTAAAACTAATATCATCTATGAGGGGAGTTAGAGGAGGGGCACTTTTTTTTAAATGTTAAATACAGCATATACAAACATGGGCTAACAACAGAGAAGATATTGGCGGGTACCACAACGACTGTGCTCGAACTGAGAATGGTAAAAAAAAAAAAAAAAAAACTGATTAGCACGTAGATTTGTGTACCATGTCAAAAAAAGTGCCTCGGCCCCTGAAGTAGCGTAGTGTTGTACACGCATCTTCCTTTAACATTCCTTTGGCGTTTCCTTGTTCAGTAATACATGAGAAACAATAGCTATTTTTATTTATTTATTTATTTATTTTATTTATTTATTTTATTTATTTAGTTATTTATTTATTTATTTTTTTGACAATAGAAAGAGCACAAAACATATTGCACTGGAGTGATTACAAATCGAGCTCAATCCCTCCCAATAATATTAAAACGGTGTATAAAGAACAATATATAGTTAAGAAGTGAGAGCATTTCATTAAAGTACATATAAAATAAAAAAAAATTCCAAAATACGAAATCGAAACTCACTAAAAAAATTTATTTATCAATTTTTTTTAATCTTCTAAACTTCTATACTGAGCCATCGAAGCACAAATAGCGTTTGAAAACGTTACTCGTTCAAAATCGTGCGCAGCTGTATTTGTGTTACTCATTTTCGGAATTTTCATTAAATGTATGCTCTTGGTTCAAATTTTTAAAATCGCGAAATTTGCAACAGTCGTTTGCAAGAAATCTCCTCCTCCCATTTTTAAGAAATAAATATTATTCTCTCGCTAGTTTTTGCCACAGAAAAAATGTTACCAACAAAGACCATCATAAAATTGCATTCCAAAAATCTGTATCCGAAATGTTTTCAACGAAAGCTCGCCGATTTTTAAAATCGCAGAACGTTATTTCCGAAGTATAGTAATTGATAAGTAGTTGAAGAGTGATATCGAAAAAAAAAAAAAAAAAACGACTGGAAGAAGCGGAGAGAAAAGGTTTAATTCTATCTCTTTTAAGCGGATAAGACCGACCGATTTCAGATCAGCCTATTATGCAGACTCCAACCCCCATATAACTAAATTCTATCCTGCCAGAGAGATTTAAGCTAACATCAATGCATCCAACCGAAATCTACCAAAGCAAAGTTGCACATTTTGTATGGTTTGTGTTGTAGCGTGGGAGCGCAGTTTACGCTGCTCGGGGTGTCTATCTAATTTTAATTACTTAGTCGGTTTGGACTTGACCAAAAAAAAAAAAAAAATCGGTCAAAATGCCGCCCCCTGGTTGCTGCGCCCGTGGCAAGAGCCACTCCTGCCAACCCCTAGATACGCCACTGGGTATATGTCAGCCAAACCTGCCGAATTACTAATACTTATACGTACTTCCGAATTTGCCTGTTTACATTAAGATATGTAAGGATAATTTCTTGGGGCAATCCATAGTGTTTATAGATCTTAGCTCTGGCAAATATTTTAATGACAAGAGAAAGAAAAACTAAAGGAAACCAAAATCGTTTATATTGCCATAAATTTGAGCTTATGAAAGCACACTATTGATCATACGTGCTTTATGCACGATACAGTCAGATCAACATAAAAGATATAGCAAACTTTGAAAACAGGAACGCTGTATTCTCAGAATAGAATTTAAAGTCAAATTTTTACCTTTCAAATAACTTTTGTAATCCCAATGTAATAAAAGAAATCTCGTGTACAAATTGCATAACAATCAATAAATATTAATTTTTATGACTAAATCTTTATTATTGTAATATATAATTATTTGTATACACTCATTGTATATAATCATTTGTAATACATATTTAATTATTTGTATTAGTACTGTCAAATATCAGCATTGGAAAAGATTTCAGAACTTGTCCTTTTCATTCAAGGCTTTTAATTATGATTAATTTTTTTGAGAAAATTCAGAAATTTCGTACTAAACGCATTAAACAAGAAGAAAATAAGTTTAATGAAAAACAATTCTAAAAGTTATTTTTCCTATTTGTATGAGTGTTTTCTCCGATACATTTGGTAAATTATCACATGATCTGTAACGTTTAGTGAATCTTTAAACAAAATATGTGTTGAACTTTAAGCTAATTTTAAAGCTAAGGGATGACTTGTGATTCATTTGTTGATACTACAATTGCTTTCTGTGCTTAAGAATAAATTATTTTAGTTTTACCTTTATTTATCTTAGAAAGCTATTATTATAGGGAAATAATTTGCAAGAATTATTCTTGATTATTTGTAATTAATTATGTCTTAACCATCATAATAAATTGTTTCTCTGATTTTTTTTACTCCGAGGTTTATTTAAGTATAATTTTTTTTGCAATAAAGATTTTCAAACACTGTTTACACTTTAGAAAACTTAAATTAGGAGGAAGTGGATTTGTAAGTTTTTACTTTTAATTACTTAACCCCTTAACGCTCGCATAATTTTGAAGAAAATTGTCGGGCGCATTTTTTTATTCAAGAAAATTATATTCAACTCTAAAATAAAACTCTAAAATATAACTCTAATAATATTTTTCTCTAAAAACGTTGCAAATAGACTAGTGCAGCAATCTGGTATACATGTTACGACCAAAGCCCGAAGTCCGGCCACTTCGCGAATTGGCCGGCCATTTCGCGCATTGGCCGGGGCGTGTGGCCAAAGTCCGATGTACTGGAAATGAATTGCGTACATGCGACTTTGGCCGGCCACTTCGCGAAGTGGCCGGAACTCCCTGGCCAATGTGCGATGTGCTTGCTGTTCGATGCAGTTGCACTAACAAGTGCTAAACAAATTGCTGCAGATGTAAAAATAACAAACTCTTGTGCAATATTCGAATTGCCATAACATTTTGTTTTTTTTTTGTGTCAAATGATGATAGTCATAATTTTCTGTAATAAACTAATTCAGTAGATAATGTGATTATTTTTTTGTTTGTTAGTTTGTTTTCTCCAAGGAAGAGGAAAATTTTATAAGAGACCATGAGTTTTTTGGTGTGAGATCTTTACGCTACTACCCAACTTAGCCTTTTTTCTGATGGACGATCCTAGGTCCTAAGAGTGCGGATATCTCCCAAAAACTACTCTGTGTAGCGACTTTTAGGGGGGTGGAGGACTTCCAAAGGGATAAAAATAATTTTACTATACGTTTAATGTTCAATCGCTTTTTAATTTCTCCATAACATTCGTAAAAATTTTTGAACCATGTCTTTAAAAAAAAGCTCATGTACAGCATATTTGAATAACATCACTTTGGTTTGCTATGGGAATAATATAGCAATCAGGGTTTAGACAGGGTAAAAGAATACTCAGGTTTTGCTAAATCAATGGTACATAATATATATCACAATTCATTCATTCATTCATCTGCGATGGAAAAAAAGTGACGATTTCGTTTTGATAATTTTTTGTTTTAAATCATATTAACAGTTGTTTCTAAATAATACCGTGCATCATTTACTAATTAGGTTAAATAATATTGTATAATTTGACATAATTTTTAATAGTGTTTCCCAACCTTTTTGAGCTCATCGCCCCCTTCAAGACGCTGACTGACACTTATCGCCCCCCCCCCCCCCTTTCTCTTAGAACAATAAGTGACCCAAGTGAACATCGATAATTATTAAAAAATATAAAAACCTAACTTTAAGTTGAAGTAAAATGTACTCAATAAAGCAATTATAACCAATCACTTTTAAACTAAAAATATTAATAAAGAACTAAAATATAATAAAAATAATTTTATTCTTTTTTCCTTTCACAAAGTGAGCTGATATATAACTGAAGCATTTGAAGGGAAACATCCAAAATTTTCGACGTACTTTTCAAAAAAAAGAAGTACATTTTTCAAGAAATATTATTTTCTTTTCTACACTAGACTCAGGGGAACTAAAATTGTTGGAACTAAAAATTTGAATTAAAACAAATTGACAACTTGAAAATTTATAAAATTAGCAATAAATGACAAAATACTTCCTAAGGTTCATTCTAGGTGCAAGGAGGAAGCTCTTAAACTTTAATTTTAAGTTCAATTAGTTTTATTCGAATTCAAAAAGGGCAAAAAAATGTATTAAAGGTTTTTAATTAATTTCTTCGTTAATTAATGTCATCCGAAGACGCCACCTAGCTCAAGACACCCCGATCAACTCTGAACAACCGGTTTCATACATGTTTACAATTTTGGTTTTCGCCAGTTTTATTTCTACTTTTTTTTTCTCTTCTAAATACCCATTGCTCTTTAAGAATTTACCGCCCCTTTGGGGAGTCCAATCGCCCTTCAGGAGCAATCGCCCCCATGCTGGGAACCACTGGTTTAATAGTTGATCGGCTTAAAATATTAAAATATTTTTTTTCACCCCCCCCCCCCCTCCTTTTTTAGCCTACTTTCCCGTTAAAAATAAAAGAGACGAAAAAAGCATTAAAATTGGCTTAATGCATCTAAAAAATGTCGCCAAGTCCAAAAAATATCGCCAAGTTCAAAAAATATCGCCAAGTCCAAAAAATATCGCCAAGTAAAAAAAAGTCAAAAAGAAACAAAAAAATGAAATAAATATCGAAAAATTAAAAATTTGAAAGTAGGGTATTGAGATGGGGAATTTGTGTGTCGGTCGGTCTGTCGGTCGGTCGGTCTGTCGGTCGGTCTGTCGGTCTGTCTGTCCCCCCCTAATAACTTTTGAATGAACATTCCGATTTGGACAAACTTTTTTTTGTTGGAAAGATCTCGGCGAGTACAGCTCATTCCCGTATTTGATTTTTCGATTTGAACAATTTTTGGTTCAACTTTGAGCCGTTCAAACAACCGGTCCCGCGATACTAACTTTTGAATGAACAGTCCGATTTGAACAAACTTTTTTTTGTTCGAAAGGTCTTTTCAAGGAAATATCGCCAAGCTCAAAAAATATCGCCAAGCCCAAAAATATCGCCGAGTCCAAAAAATATCGCCCAGCCCAAAAAATATCGCCAAGCCCAAAAAATATCGCCAAGTCCCAAAAATATCGCCAAGTCCAAAAAATATCGCCAAGCCCAAAAAATATCGCCAAGCCCAAAAAATATCGCCAAGTCCAAAAAATATCGCCAAGCCCAAAAAATATCGCCAAGTCCAAAAAATATCGCCAAGCCCAAAAAATATCGCCAAGTCCAAAAAATATCGCCAAGCCCAAAAAATATCGCCAAACCCAAAAAATATCGCCCAAAATATCGCTAAGCCCAAAAAATATCGCCAAGCCCAAAAAATATCGCCAAGCCCAAAAAATATCGCCAAACCCAAAAAATATCGCCAAACCCAAAAAATATCGCCAAGTCCAAAAAATATCGCCAAGCCCAAAAAATATCGCCAAGTCAAAAATATCGCCAAGCCCAAAAAATATCGCCAAACCCAAAAAATATCGCCAAGCCCAAAAAATATCGCCAAGCCCAAAAAATATCGCCAAACCCAAAAAATATCGCCAAGCCCAAAAAATATCGCCAAGCCCAAAAAATATCGCCAAGCCCAAAAAATATCGCCAAGCCCAAAAAATATCGCCAAGTTCAAAAAATATCGCCAAGCCCAAAAAATATCGCCAAACCCAAAAAATATCGCCAAGCCCAAAAAATATCGCCAAGCCCAAAAAATATCGCCAAGCCCAAAAAATATCGCCAAACCCAAAAAATATCGCCAAGTTCAAAAAATATCGCCAAGCCCAAAAAATATCGCCAAGCCCAAAAAATATCGCCAAACCCAAAAAATATCGCCAAACCCAAAAAATATCGCCAAACCCAAAAAATATCACCAAGCCCAAAAAATATCGCCAAGCCCAAAAAATATCGCCAAACCCAAAAAATATCGCCAAGCCCAAAAAATATCGCCAAGCCCAAAAAATATCGCCAAGCCCAAAAAATATCGCCAAGTCCAAAAAATAATGAAAAAATGACTGACTGGGCAGACGATTTTTTGTTTATTTATTTATTTGTTTTGTTTAATTTATTACTATTGTTTTTTTTTTTTTTTTTTTGGCAGACGATTTTTTTGTTAACAAAAATTTTTCATTCACGAGAGCATTTTATTCTTTATTTATATTTATTAACTGGCAACGGATTAAAAATGAAATTCGAGACATTTTGTAACGATTTTTTTTCTTTCTTTGATTAAATGTGTTTTGATGTTCTTTGTTCTTTTATTTATTTATTTATTTTTCTTTTGAAAACGGTTGTGGAATTTTTCTACGGAAGAACTATGACAGTTACGTTCTTTAAATGGTGCGACAAAACTTTATTTACTCGTTTATTTACTTTTTACGTGTCTACTTCATCTGATGAGAGGGGTATATTTTGCTTTTAGAAATCAGCTTTAAGTGCTATAAAGGTATGTTTGACATAATTTTCAGTTTCAGATAATTAATAGAATATTGATCAGATGCTAGAATGCCGATATCGATGTACGGGAAAGTAGGCTCGTTTAGTTCTTGACAGAACTTCTTGTTTAATTTAAAGGAACTTTGTGAGATTTTTTTATAAAAAATGTAGGGGGGTGGAAGCACTTTTACTTTTTTGGGTCCCCATAAAAACTATTTCTGTATCCGCCCCTGCTCTGTGGCAGATATAATGGGATTATCATTAGCGTTATGGTAAACAAGCACAAAATGTGACATATGAAAAAGGTCATGACACACAAAATGTGTCACTACCTTTTTTTTCTAACTTTGGCCGATCGCCTCTAGCCAGTTCGCGAACTGGCTGGCCAAAGCCCGAAATCAAGGAAATTTCGGACTTTGGCCGGTCATTTTGAGGCGATATTGGCCATTTCGCGAAGTGGCCGGCCACTTCGCGAACTGGCCGACTTCGGGCTTTGGCCGTAACATATGTACACATAAGTGGCCTTGGTTTTTAGCCTACTTTCCCGTTAAAAATAAAAGAAAGACGAAAAAAGTATTAAAAGTAGCTTAATGCATCGAAAAAATATCGCCAAGTCCAAAAAATATCGCCAAGTTAAAAAAAATATCGCCAAGTCCAAAAAATATCGCCAAGTTAAAAAAATAAAGAGGTAAAATGAATATCGAAAAATTAAAAATTTGAAAGTAGGGTATTGAGATGGGGAATTTGTGTGTCGGTCTGTCGGTCGGTCTGTCGGTCTGTCTGTCCCCCCCTAATAACTTTTGAATGAACATTCCGATTTGGACAAACTTTTTTTTGTTGGAAAGATCTCGGCGAGTACAGCTCATTCCCACATTTGATTTTTTGATTTGAACAATTTTTGGTTCAACTTTGAGCCGTTCAAAAAACCGGTCCCGCGATACTAACTTTTTAATGAACAGTCCGATTTGAACAAACTTTTTTTTGTTGGAAAGAACTTTTCAAGGATACTTCATTCCCGTATTTACATTTCCGATTTGAACAATTTTTCATTCAACATTGAACCGCTCAAGCAAGCTGTCACCCCTAATAACTTTTGAGTAAACAGTCCGAAAAAAAATGACTGACTGTGCAGACGATTTTTTGTTTATTTATTCATTTGTTTTATTGAATTTATTATTATTATTATTATTATTTTTGGCAGACGATTTTTTTTGTAACAAAAATGTTTCATTCACTAGGGCATTTTATTCTTTATTTATATTTAACAACTGGCAACGGATGAAAAGTGAAATTCGAGATATTTTATCAACGGACGAGTTTTTTTTCTTTTTTTTTTTTTCTTTCTTTGATAAAATGTGTTTTGATGTACTTTGTACTTTTAATTTTTTTTTTGAAAACAATTGAGGAATTTTTCTACGGAAGAACTGTAACAGTTACATTCTTTAAAAGGTGCGACAAAACTTTATTTATTCATTTATTTACTTTTTATGTGTCTATTTCATCTGATGAGAGAGGTATATTTTACTTTTAAAGGTATGTTTGACATAATTTTTAGTCTTAGATAATCAAGAGAATAATGATCAGATGCTAGAATGCCCATGTCGATGTACGGGAAAGTAGGCTCGTTTAGTTCTTGACAGAACTTCTTGTTTATGTTTTCCAACGAAATTGCATTGTGTTTGGACCCTTTGCCCCCAAACCCCCGGAAAAACTTAAAATGACGTCCCTGATGTAGTCAAATGTACTCTTTGTTGGGTTTTTTTTTAAAGAAATTAACAACTTTTAAAAGGTAGTTATTTTATTTCGATAATTATGTTTGTTTTATATGCAAATCAAAATAGCTTGCTGTGATGTTGCTGTTAATATTTTTTTATGTTTCGTCACTGATAAAGTGATGCAGAAATGAAAAGTTGCGACCTTCCTGTAATGCGACGAGCCCGGCTGCTTCCTATTCCCTCAGGTTTTTTTTTTTTTTTTAATTAAAAGGTCGGAATTATTTGAACAAACTCCAACCTTATTACGTTTTACTCTTTTTTTTTTATTGATTTTTTTTGGGGGAGGGGGGCGAGAAAATTAGAAGAGACCAAACGCATGCTCAAATGAGAGGAAAGTCGCTCGATTAAATATTTAACAACGATTCATTTTTAGCCTACTTTCCCGTTAAAAACAAAAGAAAGACGAAAAAAGTATTAAAAGTAGCTTAATGCATCTAAAAAATATCGCCAAGTCCAAAAAATATCGCCAAGTAAAAAAAATATCGCCAAGTCGAAAAAATATCGCCAAGTTAAAAAAATAAAAAGGTAAATTGAATATCGAAAAATTAAAAATTTGAAAGTAGGGTATTGAGATGGGGAATTTGTGTGTCGGTCGGTCGGTCTGTCGGTCTGTCTGTCCCCCCTAATAACTTTTGAATGAACATTCCGATTTGGACAAACTTTTTTTTGTTGGAAAGATCTCCACGAGTACAGCTCATTCCCATATTTGATTTTTCGATTTGAACAATTTTTGGTTCGACTTTGAAACGTTCAAACAACCTGTCCCGCGATGCTAACTTTTGAATGAACAGTCCGCTTTGAACAAACTTTTTTTTTGTTCGAAAGATCTTTTCAAGGATACTTCATTCCCGTATCTACATTTTCGATTTGAACAATTTTTCGTTCAACATTGAACCGCTCAATCAAGCTGTCACCCCTAATAACTTTTGAGTGAACAGTTCGATTTAAATAACTTTTTTTTGTTCGAAGGATCTCAGTAAGAATACTTCATTACCGTATTTAAATTTTCCATTTGAGCATTTTTTCGTTCAACATTGAACCGTTCAAGCAACCTTTCCCCACCTAATAACTTTTGAGTGAACCGTCTGAATGGAATAAACTTTTTTTTGTTTGAAAGATCTCGGAGAGGCTTTCTCATACATTCCCATATTTCGCTTTTTGATTTGAACCATTTTTCGTTCAATATTGAACCGTGTAGAAAAAAAATTAACATTATCGTCTACGGGGAATTTAAGTTGAATGTTGATTCTGAACTTTAAGTCGGATTTCCTTCAAACTAACTTTGTAAGAAAATGGTTTTGATAAATAGTGTTTGTAAAGTACTTTTCTGGGTAATCTTCTGTGAGGACTTTGATTCCGACTCCGACTCCGCAAACGTGGCGGAAATGCAGGCTCAGAAAAAAAAATGACTGACTGTGCAGACGATTTTTTGTTTATTTATTCGTTTTTCAAAAAATCAAATTTTGAAAGAGTTACGAAATTTAAATTTTTATACAGCCCCCCAGTCCTATCAATCATATTTAGTAAAACATTCTTGACACTGTAACGTTTAAAACTAAAAAAAAATCACTCTTCTACCACAAAAATTGACCGATTATGACGTTTTGAAAAATCAAGATTTTGCATTATTTCATGACGTCATCGAGAGATCGCTTAAGGGACCGTATGCGAAATCCTTCAAAATCTTGATTTTTCAAAACGTCATAACTCGGTCAATTTTTGTGGTAGAAGAGTGATTTTTTTTTAGTTTTAAACGTTACAGTGTCAAGAATGTTTTACTAAATATGATTGATAGGACTGGGGGGCTGTATAAAAATTTAAATTTCGTAACTCTTTCAAAATTTGATTTTTTGAAAAACATTGAATAGCAAAAAATAAGGAGCAAAAAAATTATTCTCGTGATTTCGACAACTTCAGAAATGCTCTGAAATCTGCATCAGCAAAAGTAAATGTGATGGAAAAACATTAGATTTTTTTCAAATGGAAAAACTATGCTATTAAAAGAAAAAATTGAATGATTAAATAGTGCCAAGGGCAGCAGAGAATGGTCAGAGCTCAGCCACAACTACCAACAAGAAAAGAACTGATGCCAGCAGCTTTGCCCTATTTACGTGATATCGTACGCTTGCCGATCAAAAGAAGGAAGAACATTAGGTCTACGTCATAGAAAATAATAAAGAGAGAGACTACTATGGCAATTCTACATAGGAAGAAATCGACTTTTTGGACAATAATGTTACAAGTTTAAAATTACTATAGAACTGTCCCGACATTATGAGCAGGCTGCATCACATCACTGCATCGAACAACTACTAAAAACCTCCTAAATTTAGACCAAGAAAATTGTACCGGCTCCAAAATAACTTTGCATTCTAGAACCAGTTGCCGGTAAACGATTAAAATAAATGATTAATGTTTTTTTTTTTTTTTTTTTTTTTTTTTTTTTTTCATCTTTGGTAGTAGTACTTTCATGCAGTTTAATGTTATTTCTTTTTGTATAAGTGGCCGTCACGAAACTTTCTTCTATATCTATCTTATGAATTCCGGTTACAAAATAAAATACGTACTCGCCCGAGTAATTGGAGACAGCTACAATTTCCCAATTATCGTAATAACCCTGCAAATGCAGAATCAATGAGCGAAATTGGAAATCATTGCAAAAGCCTTGTTTAGATTAATTGCAAACATTTTATTTGTTAGTAAAAAGAAATTGGCAACAGTTAAAAATTTCAAATCATTGAAAGTTTTCAGCTGTTTTGATAATTAAATAGCGTGAAAGCGATTTTTTAATGAATTAATTTTTCGCATTGTTGACTAAGCGCAAAAATCACCCCACCTCCCCTGGGGCGATTGTCGCCAAAATTTAATCGATGTTTGCTTCCATATTGGGTTAGTGTTATTCCAAATTTCATTCAAATCGCAGCAATATTTCCCGAGATACAGTAGGTGCAATGACAAAATAAGCACTTTTGATTGCTCCACCCCCCTTTGAGATATTGACACACAAATTGAATCAGCACCTGTACTCAATAGGGTCTACCTATGGACCAATTTTCGTTTGATTCCGCCGGTTACTTCCTGAGATATAGCAGTCACCCTCGCGCAGAACACGTGCGATTGCTCCACCCGCCTTCGAGATATTGACAAACAAATTGAATCAGCACCTGTACTCCGTAGGGTCTACCTATGGACCAATTTTCGTTTGATTCCGCCGGTTACTTCCTGAGATATAGCAGTCACCTCCGCGCAGAACACGTGCGATTGCTCCACCCCCCTTCGAGATATTGACAACACTGTACTCCAGTAGGGTCTACCTATGGACCAATTTTGGTTTGATTCCGCCGGTTACTTCCTGAGATATAGCAATCACCCCCGCGCAGAACACGTGTGATTGCTCCACCCCCCTTGGAGGAATTCGCTAAACAAAGTCAGGTGCACCAGTTCACATGGTGGTACATATGTGCAAAAATTTTTGTTCGATTTCATTCAGTAGTTTTTGCTCTAGCGCGGCCACAAAAACTGGTCACACACATACAGACTCACACACACACAACACACACACAGACAGACATTTTCCAAAAATGGTCGAAATGGACTCAGCGCACCTCAAAACGTGCAAATCCGTCAAAATTCGACATTCGAAAATTTTCACGAAACCAATACTTTCTTCTATATATATTAGATATAGAAGAAAGTAAAATCAGCTATGCTACATAAAGATATATTACTTAATTGTGAAACATAAATATATATTAGGCACTTTTAATTTATTTACAATTATCAATTTGAGTCCCATGACATTAGAGAATGCTAGAAGTTTTGTTATCCGAAGTAAAGGGGTTTCTTAATTTTAAAGGACAACTTGTACCAAAAAAGGTGACCGAAAAATGTAAGGTAAGTCAACTGTTTTAAAAAATTTAGTCCCAGTGAGTTGAAACCAAGGCTTCACTAGATAGCGTGTTATACAGCTGTATCATTACTGCCGAAAAACAATATGTGAAGATTTGCGCGCTAAAGAGCGCTGAACAAGGACCGCCCAAATGTTTTGTTTACATTTATTAGCAGTTATTGTTTCTGCTGTAGAAAAAAAAAAGCGATGTATGATCCTCATCTCTAAGGGTTAAAAAAATCTTGAATATAGTTCAACTGAAGTAGAGTACACAGTGAATTTGATGCCGTAGGCCTTATTAGTACCTGCATTTTAGGGGAAATAAATTCCCCTTTTCAGGTAAAGATACTACATACCAAACGTTTTATACGACCACCTGTATCCATTGGCGAACGGTGGACTGAATTTTTAAAAAGTTTTCAATGGCACCCCGTTGGTATAGTGTTGGGTTTTTGACGTTCAAAAAAACCTGTTTTTGACATTGACCTGTCAAAAACCCTGAGAAAACCTGTCGAAAAACGTCAGAAAACCTGTTCTAAAACTCTAATACATGATGGGTAGTTGAGATCTTTGGGATATGCATATATGGTCTTCTCAATATACCCTGTAAAATATTACAGTAAAAATTTAGGCATCTTACTCAAGCAAGTTTAATGAACATTAAAATTAATAAATAATTAATTGAAAATTACTTTCTTC
>JAXGGA010017820.1:0-23407 GCA_038373865.1 Uloborus plumipes | reverse complement strand
ATGTATGTATAAATGCGAATGTGAAGGAGCTATAACACAACAGACAGGAATTTTAAGTGTGTTATTCGGGTGAAATGGGGGAAAAAATCAGTGTTGATAGCGGTGTAATTAACGTATATTGAGCAAGTAGCGATTAGCAATCCCTTGAGGAAGCTTTTTGGAAAACATAATTTAAGCACTTAGAAACGACATTCTGGTGCTTTGTCTTTTTTTTTTTTGACAAGTGCAATTCGGAAAAGTTAGATTTTTTCTCTCATGCAACTGAATTTCCCGAAATTTCCTTTCAAAGGAAAGTCCATGCTTTAAAATTATTTTTTTTTTAAAAAGGTGGAGTTTTTGGAGTGTTTTACTTTCGTAAAAATAAGGTTCAATGTTTCACCATGAAATAAGTTAAATGCAACAAAATAAACTTTCAACCATCTAATTGGTGATATGTTTCACTAATTTAATAGTGAATTTGATGATCACCAGTTTGAAAAAGCACGGTTACATTGGTGGAACAAAAAAATGCTGCCTATTGAATATGTATGTATAAATGCGAATGTGAAGGAGCTACGCGGCTCAAAATAATTAGGGGAGAACATGGTTTTAACAAAATTAAACTAAGATTTGTATCAATAAGTAACATAAAATGAATCATCCATAATTTACTACCAGAAAATGGAAGTCTACCAGGTAATAGAAGAAGAAAACGTTATATGCAAATCAAAGTTCATGACGTCAAAAACAATAAACAGGAGATAAGGGCAGAAATCGAAATGTTGGAGAAACGTCTTCCTCCCCCAAATTGTTTTGAGCAGGGTATAACACAACAGACAGGAATTTTAAGTGTGTTATTCGGAAGAAATGGGGAAAAAATCAGTGTTGATAGCGGTGCAATTAACGTATATTGAGCAAGTAGCGATTAACCATCCCTTGAGGAAGCTTTTTGGAAAACATAATTTAAACACTTAAAGAGGAAATTCTGGTGCTCTGTCTTTTTTTTTATAAGTGCAATTTGGAAAGATTTTTTTTTTTCCTCTCATTCAACTGAATTGGAACTTTATTGGAAAAAAATAGCCAAAGATGGCCAAATTTATGATTAATCAGCAAATTGAACAAAATGTTTATAAAACTTCAAGTATGCAGGTGCGTTTAGTTTTTTTTTATTTGCATAATGTGTAATATTTGGATTTTAAAATGAATGAATTTATTTTTCAGAAAAGATTTGCAACTTTTTTAAAAATCTTTTTCTTTTATAAGTAGAAATTTAGTTAAGACATATGTTTGTACACAATGTAATATTACTATGCAGAAGGAAGAGGAGTGGGATTGGTTCAAAGTTGCCAACAACAACACCAAAGTAGCCACTAACTTTTATGGGGTTTACTGGCCACTGGCCACTATCAACTTTTTTTAGCCTCAAACTCAGGCCCGTCATTTAGGGGGCGGGAGGGGGGGGGGCAATTGCCCCTCCCCCTGACTTTGGGAAATCAATGTATTGGCATATAAGTGGGCATGGTTTTTTCTACTTTTTGGCAAATTTTACATTGTGTCTGCACCTTTTACCCCCCCCCCCCCTGGAAAATTTCGAAATGACGTCCCTGCTCAAACTTTACCTGTTCGAAAAAGCACCATTGCATTAGTGAAATTCATCACCAACAAGAAAGTTGCAACTAAATTTTGTTAGATTTAACCGATTTCTTGGTGCAATTTCGAATTTTATTTTATAGATTGTAAATAAATTGTTAAAAGTTCAGAAAATAGTTAAACTTTTGTAATTATTTGCTAAATCTGTAATGTACAGAGGGATTAACTTCCAAAAGTCAATAAAGTTTTTTTAATAATTAACTTTTGAAAACAGTTACTTTGAAAGTAACATGGGACTAATAATTGTTTCAGAAAAAAAAAATATATTAAAAAAATATATACATAATGACATGTATCAGCTTTTTAAAACAAAAAAAACAAAGCTAATTTGGTACTCCGCCAAATCATTTCTTGGCTCTTTGCCAGAACTGCGTAACCTTAAGGAAACTATTACAATATCTACAACATTTATAGCTCTCTATTAATAGTTACTCTGCATGACATCAAAAGGAATATTCAAAATATCTATTTTTTTAAACTCATTACTTACGTTGTATTTTTTAAATATAACAAGGAACATCACTCAAAAACAGTTCAAAATTTACAGTATTTTACACTCTTTAACAAAGTTTTGTGTTTCCGATGTCAGCATGTATGCCAGTATGGGAAAAGAGCAAACACGTTTTTTACATATTTTTCCACTGTACATATCAATTCACCTTTTACTTAATAAGCTATTGTTTAACTATATTTATTTCTTCGGCTTTAAATATTTATTTTTTATTTATTTGAATGAGCATTCGAAAATTTCCTACATCTTTTTTTTTTTCCCTCCCATCCATCAACACATATATTTAGCTATATGCTTAATTACGCAAAATGTATGTTTATTCTCATTATTACAAGTGCATTTATTTGTTTGTCAATATTTTCAATTTATACATTCGTGTCTCTCTTTCTCTCCCCCCCCCCCTCTCTCTCTCTCTTACACACACACATATATAGATATATACATGCACACCATGGACTGAGAAAGACGTTAGATCTAATTCATGTAAAAGTAACGTATATAAAAAACAAAAAGACAAAGTGCAAAGAGCATCAATTTTCAAAAATTAATTTTATATTCAAAGATGATGTTTACAAAAAATAACAAAATAAAATTAAGTTTACTTTTTACATTATAAAAATTAGTGTTTTCCATTTCGTTCAAATGATCAGGGAAATCAACATTTTTAAAAAAAAATATTTTTGATAAATAGAAATTTTTAAAAGATTAAACGAAAGATTAAAAGAAGACTAAAAGATTAAAAGAAGAAAAGTACAGCGTAAAAATCTTCGCGACATATATTGAAAGATTCTTCTAATATTAATTTCGTAAGAATTTTGTATGTGTGTGTTTTTGATTTTCCATCTATTGATCCAATACAAAAAAAGAAATATTTTCTTTCTATGATATTTTTTTTAATAATCTCATGCATATGGCTGGAATCTAGACTGCTTTTAAATTGAAAAGTTATGGAAATAAAAATTTTAATTAAAGTTATCCAAAGTACATCTGTACCTGTAAAGTAAAGGGAAATATTTCCATTTTGAAATGTAACATTAAAGGATAATTATTTTGAAAAACGCTGATAAAATACTAAAAGTCAGACGTTCAAAGATTATAATAAAAAGAAAAGGAAATAATTTTAAAAACCCCGGAAATAATAACCCAGTGAACAAATAATCAAATAAAAACGTAAGTATATGCCTTGGAAATCTTGCTTTTATGACATAACTTCTTTTATCCCACAACCCAAGTAAAGATTAACAAACATGTATTTTAATGTCTTTATCACTCAAAGCTTTATTTTCCTAAAACATTTTTAAGCTGTCTGCTCAGCTTCCTTTCTAACAAAACGTTGCAGTTTATTGTTCGAAAACTGATGCAAATTATGCGCCATTTTCTTTCATTCCTTCTGTACAACTCTACTCAACTCACACATTCAAATACGTAAATTGAAAAGACAACAAAAAAAAGGGGGACTGAATGAAAGAGTTAAAAGTCACGCTGTTGTACAGCCTAAGTTATGGCTATTCTTCAGCATAAAAACACTGGTTCTTTTACAATATCTCTGGTCTGGGGAGCACTGGAAGATACGGTTCTAAGCCGAAAGTTGTCGTGCGCGTCCAGTTGTTGTTTGGCACAGGCTGTCATGGCAACGGAAAGGTGGAACCGGCGACCGTGATCACGTGACTTCCACGCACGTATGGCCAGCGTTATTAAAAGGATTTCGAGGAATCGAATCTAAATTGATGATTAAGAAATGCTTCATCGAGCAATGACAGGTTAAGACAAAGATTGACCACAAAAGAGAGATTTTACATTTTTGCTATGTTTTTTCCCGTCTTGAACACTGGGGGAATTAGGTGAGATTGGTAATTATATACAAAATTTATCATGCTGAAAATCAAGATTAAAACAGCTTACAATTAGAATTTCGAGTTAAATTGTGCTATTGATGTGCAGATGAAAATTTCTCGAGACATATGAACAGAATGATCTCAGTTTTTTCTTTTTATACAAGGTGATAACGGAGAAAAAAATCATAATCTTTTACTAAGGATCCGTGCTTTTCTCTCTCTCTCTTTCCAAAAGTATTTCAAGTAATAGGACTCCTCAGTCATAATTTTCTCTGTTTTAGCTTTGAGAGAACATACTTTTGATTAAAATTATTTGCTGTTTGAGAGATGAGTATTTATTTATTCCAAGTACCAGTTTTGGCATAAAAATCAATTCAAGTACTAAGTAAAATTCAATGTTGAGTCCATAACGATTTAAGTTGTATCATTTTAAGTAAAAAATTCTATGTGACCTTTGAACAAAAACTAAGCTTATAATCATAGAGATATTTACATTGAAGAGCAACATTTTACGTTTAATGTGAACACGTCCGACACCAAGGTAAAAATGTTCTCAAATTAATTTTATCCTTAATAAAATTATTTAAAAACTGCTAAATATGCTGTAGTCATGAGTATTCTTTTGAATTTAGTTGTTTTTAAAATTAAAATGTAAGCCAATTCGCAGACTTTGAATACTCTTTAACCGAGGAACCAATTTCATTATTTGTGTGTTTATGTCCGACACCAACTCTTTAAATGATATTAACTTCTATTTTAGGGATCTAGTTTTGACAATGAACGGGATTTTTTGTTCTGTGTGATGCAGCAAGTATTTTGTACATCAATTTAATCATTTTAAGACAGTTTATGTTTGGTAAATGGAATTAAAACTGAGAAATTTGTCTTCGTTTTTAAGTCAGACACCATGGAATTGCCCACATAGCAAATGCAGATTTTGAATTGAAAACTTCGAAAAGTTATCACCCACAGCCCATCTACCCTTTTTTAAGTGGAACTGTTAGCGATTGCTAGGCACGGTTTTCATGGACACACAGTATTTGTATTTTTTGTTTTATTTTGTTTCTGTTCATGTACTCATCTGAAATCATTACCAAAAAGGGGGTAGTTAATCTTCTCTAAAAGTGAAAACCTACTTTCATTGAACAAGCACAATAACATTTTCTGTTGTTTACAGTGAATAATGAAAAACACGCTAATAAAAGCCTAATGGCAGAAAGTTTCTTAAATCACCTTAAATTTCAACTTTAATTGTACGTGTCATCACAATTATTCTTATTGAAATTACTCCACACACCACATGAGCTGATAACGTTTTGCATGTTATTCTTGCTTGTTAGAGTTCTGTTTTTTTTTTTTTTTTTTTTTTTTTTGTCAATACTTAAACCTCAGTTTAAACTTAGCCGGTTTCAATGGATTACAGTTCAAAGTAACTAGAAAAATTTAAGTTACAATAACTACTGTTATTTACAGCTAATAATGAAAAACACGCTTCCTAAAACTAATGTTATTAGTTTAGCTCAGACCTCAATCACTTTTGATTAAATCTACATGAAACAATCTTTTTTGATACATTGCATCAAATATTAGCATAATCACTTACCCACATTTAACATTAAGTATGATTAATAACGACAGCCATTTTAAGCTTAATTTCATTTTCAATTCATTGTTATTAAAGCCAATTGAAAACTAATGATTGGCATATTTCCTTATCTTATATTGTCTTTCATTAATTTCAGACAGCAGCGATGGATAAGATAACTAATTATCGTGGCTGGGTCACGAGAAACCAGGATTGACTGGCACCATCAGTGTATGGATAAATGCATTAACAATGCAATTTGAATTGCCATTATCTACTCTTCGCAGGGGTGCTTCAAGCATGCGTAACTTTTGCAGTCATTTCTTCCATCTGGGAAATGGTTCTTCTATTTCGCCGTTTGATTTTCCAACACGTCCGCTCATCCGTGGCTAATGAAATTTGGCACTTCCAGCTCCCGGAGAAAGAGTTTGGCAAAAGAAATTTGGCGTTTTTCACTTCTCAAATGAGAAACCATGGTGCAATCTGGTAATATTATATTCAGCTTCTACTGCTAACTGGAATTTGAGTGAGAGAATGAATAAAAGAATTTTGAAAGTGAAGTTTCTTGTTTCATGTTTCTTAGGAACTCTTTCCTTTGGAATAAGGTCATGTAGGCCGACTAATGAAGTAACACATTGGGGCACGAAGCTGTGAAGTTGCCGATTTTACAGTTTATTACTGTAAACTCAGCAGTTTTACAGTTTAATAGGGTTAAGTTAGCAATTTTGCAGTTTATTACTGTGAAATTAGCAAATTTTTACAGTTTATTACTATAAAATTAGCTGCATTATACTGTAAAAACAACAATCATTTTTTACAATGTGCCTCAAAACAAATTTTTAAATAAATGAAAGCAAAAAATTATCTTCCGATTAACTTCCAAGAATTTAGGAATTCAGCTTTTAAAACCATGCACAAAGACGTATAACTAACATTACACAACTCACTTAATTGCAAAACCGCCTAGCAATCTAATCACCTCGTTAACCAACAAAAGAAATTAAAAATTCCATCCTTCCTCATTAAGGTTATCCATGGTTCAGCCCAGTGTTTAAGTTTCGCAGATTTTACGTTATTTTTCTTTTTTTCCTCCCCTCCGAAGAGTATATAAAAGTTGTCTTTAATAGAACCGCTTGATTAAGTTTGACCTTTGAGGGCATCCGGTGCCAAGCCTATGAAAAACATTAATTGTCGATAGTGTACTTTCTAAAGAATAACGCGAAATTTCAGCCGTAAAAAAGGGCATAAATATATTTGCCAAGAAAGTTTTCATCACATTATTATTTGATTTTTAATCACATTAATGATATTTTTTCAGCCTTTTTTTTTCCCATGAACGGTTTGTTCCGAAGGTTTTTTTTTTTTTTTTTTTTTTCCACAAAATACCACGAGAACATCAATCAGACCCAAGGGTTCCCAGAATTGAAGTCTTTGGGCAGACAGAAATTTTCAATTTGGGTATGGGGTATGCACAAAAAAATACATCTAATGAAACGTGACAGTGGGGTATTTAAAAATTACAATTATGTCTCTAAACCTACAGAATAATCATTAAAATGTGAAAAACGTGTAATCAAAACATGCTATACTGTGAAATGTTGAACAATACCAGTGTAAAGGAATATGTTAACTCTTTGATTAATTCCAATTGCTCATTTTTGTAACTTTTATCAAAATCTCTGTACATTGAAACCCTCATACCTCGAGTTTTTGTTCTGTCCCGTGAAATTCGAGATAGACAGGTTCGACATCTGGAAAAGTCACGAAAGAGTAGGAGTATAGAATCTCATTATGATTACTCCATCTTTCCGAAAGCACACAGAAGTGAATATTTCCAATTAAGGCAGTTTTTTGTTTTTCTGTAACTCTTCAGCATTTTTTGCTCACAGCGGAAGAGGGAACGAAAAAGCAATTTGAGTCATTTCTGGTCGCGAATTGCCAAAAGCAATACGATTGATGGCTTCGATAATAAGTTGCTTGCTGTTGGCGACGACGCCTGTGTGGCAATTAAGGATGTGCAAGCAGGCAACACCTAACAAGGTTGATTCCAATGAAAGGAAGAAACGCATTTTTTAAAAAGGTGTAAGGTAGGAAATTGTAAATTTCCAACTTTTCTTTGCTTTTCCATCTTTTATACTATTTTTGCGTAACATGAAATTTTTAAATCTTAAGTTAAAGTCCAGCTTTTCCATTTTCTTTAGCATATATTTTGCTTTTAATGGTATAAAATGCCCTTTTTTTCGCGAACAGAGCATCTCTTCTCTCCTGAAATCCTTGAAGATTGTCTTCACGGCCTTATTAAGGAATAGGCCAATGCCAAGGCCAACAACTAGGCCAATGCCTAGGGCCCATTCAATTTAGGGGCCCCAAATATCCAAAATTACTCTCGTGAATACAGTCGACGCTAGTTATAACTACCAACCGTTATAAAGACGATCCTAACATAACGACCGGTGAGAAAACCTACAACTGTATCCCAATATACTCTATGTTCTACCTCTTATAGCGACCACTCGTTATGAAGACCGTTTTCTGTAGGACGGAGACGGTCGCTATATCGAGCATCGACTGTTTCTAAATTTTTTGATTCAATGCCTAATATTGTAAAGCCTCAGTACAGGGGAATTTGGCCTTGGGCCTCGTAATAAGTTAACCGAACCCTGATTGTCTTTAACCCATTACTGCCTAGCGTCCCTTTTTAGGGACGGTTCGAAAAAGGGTCTGAATTTCCCCAAAATGAACATTTCAACCAAATAGTAGTGTTCAATTATAGTACCTTGGTATTTTTTCAATTCGTTATTAACAGACTGCAGCACATAACCATTGTAAAGTGTGTTCTGTAGCAGTTTTAACCCATTAATGCCTGACATTTTTTTTTTCAACGATACTTTGTATACTGGTTACAAATAGTGTTCAATGGACAGGAAAAATAGTTAAAAAATTATCATGTAAAAAATAAATTTTTTATTTAAGAAAGAAAAATCGTCCCTAAAAAGGGACGCTAGGCACCAGAGGGTACATACTTTTTTACCAAATTTTTTTTTTTCTGCTTACGATGTAATATTGAAAATGACAATTTATAAGAAGAAATAAAAGCAGCAATTAACATTAACTGGGAAGTAGATTCAGAGTACAAGGAAATATTGGTGTTGTTGAGTATGAAAGTCAGCAAAACATTTATTCTGCAAACCTACGTATTGCATTTGCTGCATTCCGGTAAGCTCTTTTACTTTAATGGGCACATCTTACCTGAGTCTTATTTAAAGAAATATAACAACTAGCCCCATAATACCTAGCTCAACTCTCTTGAGCTCAATGCATGTTGTACAGCAGCTTCTAAAATAAAAAACCGGTAGTTCCCGATATTTGTTGCATGGGATCTTTTTCCCTATGCAACGATTGTATTGAGCAACCATATACATTTGGTTCATCAATTTCAATTACTTTCTTTTCGCTATTGGACAATCGCTTAGCCTTTACAATAGGATAAATTCCATGAAGATTCAATGCAATAGTTATGACATTGCTATTATTCCACCGAACCAACGTAATATTATTTTACCTGTCATCGACATTTATTCAAAACTTCCTCTCTTTTCTTTTTTGAACAACGTAACTTTAGTTCATGGGCATTTTTTAATCCGATTCTTGCACAAAACCTTGCTGAGACAAATAATCACGTAGGAGCGCAAGAGAAGTAAATAAATTGTCACAGTAGAGATCAAAATTGGCATGCTCAGGGAATTCTGAAATTAAATCTGCAACCCCCCCCCCCTTTCCCAAACAACAGGCACACATGCAATCCTTGAATTCTTCATCAAGGAGAAATGCTAAGCTTCTGAAACAGCTTAGGGCTTCTTCAACAGTCAGACTAAACAATAATAAACACCTAAATGGATAATGGAAAAGTAATTAAATACAACGAATAATTAGTGTTTTAAAGAATTACATTTTTGAAATGGCTTTCTTTCAAGATTTACCTTGAGTAGTTTTTGTAATTAAAAAAAAGGAGAGAAAATATTTAAGAACATTGTATAATTAAGTTTATGTATATTAATTAATTTAATTTAATTAGATGTTGAAAATAAAATAAGTTTTAAAAATGGCAATTATTATCTGTTTTTCAGTCTAAAAACATTTACTAACTTCTTTTGATATAAATCATAGATTCAAAGCAAGAAATCAGCAACGGTCAAACAATGCAGCCTTTGGTGCCTAGCGTCCCTTTTTAGGGACGTTCTTAAATTGCTATAAAATCCTAAAAAAATTTTAAATTTACAAAATTGCAAAAAAAGGTAAACTAAAACATCGATCAAAGTAGCACATATATCAAACACAGATAGATTTACTTGTTAATAACTTTAAAAACTTAGCTTTTTGTTCTTGAGATTGTGAACGATGTAATTTTTGATAAAGATCATAATCAAGTGGCTACAGATCACACTTTACAGCGGTTATGTGCTGCAAACTGTTAATACAGAATTGAAGCAATACCAAAGTAATAATTGAACACAATTATTTGGTTGAAATGTTCATTTTTGGAAAATTTTGACACACTTTTTGGACCGTCCCTAAAAAGGGACGCTAGGCATTAATGGGTTAAAATGATCTTTATCAAAAATTACATTGTTCACAATCTCAAGAAAAAAAGTAAGTTTTCAAAGTTATTCCCAGCTTCCCAGTTTATGTTAATTGCTGATTTTATTTCTTCTTATAAAATGTCTTTTTAAATACTATATCGTAGGCAGAAAAAAGTTTTAGTAAAAAAAGTATGTACCCTCTGGGGTCTATCGTAACTTTGAAGGGACGATTTTTCTTTCCTTAATAAAAAAATTATTTTTTACATAATATTTTTTTATTATTTTTCCTGCCATTAAACACTGTTTGTAACCTGTACTAAAATAACTTTTTTGGAACTTCAATCGGGAAAAATTTCTGGTCCCCTCAACGTTGCCAAAGATGGCCTGCAATTGTGTTTTAAAAATGTGAATGAAACAAATTCCCTAGAATTTCTTGTTACAATAAATTGTCCAAAACTGCGTTTTGCAGTAAGAATTTCGAAAAAAATTTCATGAGAGCCCGAATCAGTATCTCCGTAACATGCTTAAAGATATAAAATTTGCCTCTTTAAAATTTTAATTTGTTCGAAAAATGAACCCGGAAGGCCTCCAAGCTTCTTCTCCTCCTTACATTACTAAAGATCATCTAGTGGGTATTTTTAAGAGCACAAATTAAAAATTTTTAAAGCTATATTTTCAAAAAAAATTCCGGGGAGAGCCCCGAAACCCCAGTGTCCGCAACATGCAGATATAACTGCGTTTTCAAAGTTTCAATTTTGGAAGATGAACGAGATAGAACCCTCGAACCAATCTTCTCCCAAACAGTACAGAGAGTTTCTAATTAATGCATTTTTAAGACTACAAATTCGAAATAATGACAGGGAGAAACCTCTGTTTTAAAAATACGTTGGCACTAATTAGGGGCTGCTGATTTCATACCCCCCCCCCCGACTTTTTTGACTTCGCCACGGCCCTGGTGCCAGGGCCTCCGGGGATTTTATCCCACTACGCCTAGCACTACCCTTTTCTTTTTACAGAAGGAAAAAAAAATGAATAAAAGTAAAACATTTACTGGGGAAAAAAACCTCCTCTGCTTTTGCGGAATGCGTGCTAAAATTTTCTTCTTCTACCTCACCTCGCTCATCAATTCGTCAAAAACTTCAACAAAATTCCCATCAAGCTTAAGTTTATAAGAGTGAAAAATTAAGAAAAAAGTAGTTAAAGAGTTTATCCTGACAAATGAAAGAAAGACGATTCAAATTGTCTGAAATAAAAAGAAAGAAACCGCTGTAGTTCAAGTAATTAATATAAAGCTCACGTTTCTTACCGAAATAGAAAGTAATTTCGGTTTTGTTTCTTTCTTATTCGTAAAATGCAATAGAGTTACATTTTTCCCCCTCCGTTCGTTTTGATGAAATACATGGGTTCATTGCGCCATCTGGCTTCTTTCAGCGTTACTAAATGCAATTCTGTAAAGAAACTTAAAATTAATTAAAAGTAATATAATAAAAATATTTTACATATGACCACAATACAGTATACTATCGATTAATCCACGGAATTGGGTGGGACTCATATCACGGATAATGAAAAAAAAAGGATAAAAAAAGGGGGTTAAGAAAATAAAATTGTCTTTTGTTTTAAAATGGTTGTACTGTACATAAAAGTTTGACACAAACAATGAAGATAGGTATAGGTATTAAGTACAGTGTACAAGTACAGTATTCAAAATTATTTGTATTTTAAGTTCTGAAGCACATGAAATCTACAAAGGAATAGTGCTCATGATAACGCCTATATATTGTAGTTTATTAGATAAAGTACAACGCACTCTTCTGCAATAAATACTAAAAGAAAACAACAACTTTAATGTCACTAAAAAATAATCCCCCCCCCCGAGACCTCGTGGATAATCCGCTTGCGGACAATCGAAAGAAAACTGCATTAACAATCAGCATAAATTTTAAGAAGATTTTGAATTCATTCGAGAAAACAAAAAGACACTTTTTATGTGAAAAAAAAAAAATTTCAACGAAGAATGAAATCATTGTTTAGTGGGAAAATAGTAGTAAATTTGATTTCGGTAAGTAACTTAGAAACAAAAATCAAGAAAATCAAAACTAAATACCTAGTATGTCAACTATACCCGGTCTCCCCCCCCCCCCCCCCCCGCTATGTCATTGGTGAAAATCAGAGGCGCAAAGAAGGGAATGAGGGGAAACTCTACGAGAACTCTTGATTATGCTTTATAAAAAAACTGTATTCCTTATTCCGGAACAACTTTTAAAAAAACCCGTACAATTACTGATATGACCCCCCCCCCCCCCAGCTATTTCTTCAGTCAACTAAAATAAGAAATACACATCTGTCCATTCCAATAAAAGTTGGTCAGTAAATCACACCAATGTTCTCGTGTCGACCCCCCCCCCCTCCTGCTCCGCAAAGTTTCAAGGTAAGTTCTGGCTGCGCTAATACTGCAAACAACTGGCCCGCTGCACAAACCTGAATGCAGAAAATTTCTTTTGGATATCTGACCATAAATGATGCCCCACAGGGGTGCCCATCCCCCCCAAGCTCAATGGCGCAAATTCCCCCCCAAAAATTTTGCCAACCCTCTTTTACTTATTTATTTTTATTTTTAGCGCTCTCTATTTATTTATTTTTTTAATATTATTTATTTATTTATTTTTTTTAATATTATTAATTAATTTATTTATTTTTTATTACAATTATTATTATTTAATTAAAAAAATTCTGCGCTACGCCACTGAAAGTTATCATTTTATTATGACTTAAAAATAGACACTAAAGGTATAAACTGAATGCAATACTTCTAATCACATGATTTTTACGCACTATTTGTTTAAATAGGGCTGGGTGAAATAAACAGAATCAGAAGGGATAAGATTAGTTAAAAATATTTACAATAAACAGCAATAAATTAACTAAATAAACTTGCTTGTGCTATGCAAATGAAAATAACTATTATAGTACAAACAAACATTTTCGTAGATTAATGAGTGTCATATAAATAAAACAATCATTTCAACTCGATCTTTGATAGTAATATCAAACATTGAAAGACAATTCAAATGTTTAAAAATATGACGCATAAAAAGGTAGATAAATACCATTGTAATATTTATATGTGTTGACCAGCCAAAAGCGTGAAGTCGTAAATTTCCACGAAAATTTTCTCATTTGGGAGTTTATAATGAGGCATAAATTAATAAAATCAGATAATAAATTCGGGTGAGATAAATATAATAAAAATAGCTATGAAAATGATTAGTAATTCCCAATAGCAACAAGAAATTAAATCAGGGTCAATCCATGTCAAATCACCCAGGAAAACGGGATTTTGTAACCCATGTCCTCGGATTTTGATAAAATTTGGTGTATTTAATATTTTTATGGTGGTAAGTAACCATATGAATTCTTTTGCCCATATGTGATCTGGTTTTTGTTTTACAGGCCGTCAAACTTTTCAAAAAATTGCATTTTCTGTCAACCGCTAAGCCTAATCTGCATGTATACGTATCTCTTCAGTAAATTGTGACGGGTGCAGAAATCTTTCAATATTTCCAAAAATTCTCAGATATGTTGCTGAAAGTATGAGGATTTAATAAAAAAATACTTGAAATTTATATAATATAATTTTGTTTGAATAAAATTTGAATAAACTACGACAAGCATTTTTTTTCTTGTGCAAAACATGAGTTTACTTAAGTGGCATTTCACGAAAAGGCGGAGGTCCTATTCAATAATGGAAGCATTCGAAATGAGCCTGAAGGTGTGTTCTATCATTGTAAAGAATAAAATTAGTGGTTTTTTTCGTTTTCTCGTTGCTGTTGCACAATATACACATTTCAGTATCAAAATTTTTGAAAAAAAGTTCTAGTCATTTTCCTAACCTAAATTTCACTGAAAAGCAAACATACCTTTATTTTTAAGTGTATTTACAGCCCTATTATGCTACTTAAAAATCATCTTAATTCCTTATTAAGCAGAAAGAAAAGTGAGAAATAATTTATGACTCCCAAATTCAGTTGTTAAGTTCAGCAAAATATCAGATGTAGAAAAAAGATGTGCAAAACATGAATTCACTTTAGTAGCTTTTTATGAAGAGGCGGAAGTCCTATTCAATAATGGAAGCATTCGAAATAAACCTAAAGGTGTGTTCTATCATTGCAAAGAACAAAATTAGTGGCTTTTTTCGGGTTTTTTTTTTTTTTTTTTGCTACTGCACAATATATACATTTCAGTACCAACATTTTTGAAAAAAGTTCTAGTCATTTTCCTAACCTAATTTTCAATATTTTTTGTGTAAAAGAAGCATAGCTCATGCTTTTGTAGCATAAAAACATATTATATTTATTTTTAACGATTTATAATTGCATTGAATGTGCGAAGAAGAGACAGGATAGCACAATCTTTGAAGAAAAAATAACAATGAAAAATATGAGTTTCCGAATATTATCGGATTGTTTGTCTTTGAAGTGTTTGTGTGATCCTCTTTTCAGCAAATTTAAGGAATATACTGTTTGATATTTTAACACTCGACCTTCCTTGCATTTCCGACGTCGGAGAGTACTTGTTGAAGTCGCGTTATCATGAAATATTCGGGAATACTTATTTTGTACATATTCAATCTCCTATTGAAGAGAATAGTAACATCTTCCAGAATCTTATGTTACGGACCGTTTGACGTAGTTATTCCATCTAACATCTTACCATTTCTTGGTTATAGTAAAGATAATAATCCTTTTTTAGGTAAAAGATAGTCTTGCTTCAATATAGGGCAGTAGCAGCTGACGTCATCCTGGGAGACAAACAAACACCACGTGCTGATGACAACTAAACATACTCGAAACGTCGTCTGCTTTTCTTTCCGAGGATTTGCTTTGCACCTTTTTCTTGTACATTTGACTGTTATTTTAGCCCGTTCTTTTTTCAGTTATGGCTTGTTTTGTTTGTTCTTCATACTGATGCTTCATTTTCAACGCATCATCATTTAAAAAAAGTATTATTTTTTGAACTTTCCGTGTTTTTAACCACTGAGTAGAATAACAACAAACTGTCTGCTAATATGCTTATTTTGATAGGATTTGATTGTTCTTAATGCATTAAATGTTCATAAACTGTGCAGTTATCGATCCTTCTTTTTCTTTTTTTGTATTTGTACGGTAAGTTAAAAACGCATCAGTTTAAAATTTATTTTTACTTAATAAATACGGATCCAATTTGTTAATAATCCTGATTTTACCAATGTATCTTCTTTTGCTTCGTTATGAAGGCTTTCACAAGACTAAAAACACATTTTACAATTAAAAAAGGCTAGAAAAACAACTGCGCACTCGCAATACCATGCTATACATACGGTAAACATGGAGTTGCTTGTCCACCAGGAACGGTTGCCATGCTCCGTTGCTATGCAAAAAGCACGTGGCTGCTACTGCCCTATACTGTTTGATTAGTCACTTACTTGAAAATTTTCAATTTTTTTCTTTTAAACTCCAATAGCAAGTGTCGAAAGCTGTATTTGCTCTTAACTGGATGCTGAAATTTTTAGTTTATTTTTATTGAATTAATATCTGTCCGGGGCTTTAGCTTTTTAATTATCTCCTATTATTATTTATCAGCACAAACCAACCTTCCTGATAAGCGAATCCAAGGAAAACCAAACAAACCAAAATAGAAAACCCACTCACATTCTTTATCCCTCTTATCACTATGACCAATATTTTGATAAAATAAGAAGAGACCTGATACATGCGCAAATGCAAGGAAGGTTGAGCGTTAAAATATCAAACAGTATATTCCTTAAATTTGCTGAAAACAGGATCACACAAACACTTCAAAGACAAACAATCCGATAATATTCAGAAACTCACATTTTTAATTATTATTTTTACTTTAAAGATTATGCTATCCTATCTCTTCTTCGAACATTCAATACAATTTTAATTCATTAAAACTAAATATAATACGTTTTTATGCTACAAAAGCATGAACAATGCTTCTTTTACACAAAAAATATTGAAAATTAAGTTGGGAAAATGACTAAAACTTTTTTCAAAAATGTTGGTGCTGAAATGTGTATATTATGCAATAGCAAAAAAAAAAAAAAAAAAAAACGAAAAAAGCCATTAATTTTGTTCTTTGCAATGATAGAACACACCTTTAGGTTTATTTCGAATGCTTCTATTATTGAATATGACCTCCGCCTCTTCATAAAAAGCTACTAAAGTAAATTCATGTTTTGCACATATTTTTTCTACATCTGATATTTTGCTGAACTTAACAACTGAATTTGGGAGTCATAAATTATTTCTCACTTTTCTTTCTGCTTAATAAGGGATTAAGATGATTTTTAAGTAGCATAATAGGGCTGTAAATACACTTAAAAATAAAGGTATGTTTGCTTTTCAGTGAAATTTAGGTTAGGAAAATTACTAGAACTTTTTTTCAAAAATTTTGATACTGAAATGTGTATATTGTGCAACAGCAACGAGAAAACGAAAAAAACCACTAATTTTATTCTTTACAATGATAGAACACACCTTCAGGCTCATTTCGAATGCTTCCATTATTGAATAGGACCTCCGCCTTTTCGTGAAATGCCACTTAAGTAAACTCATGTTTTGCACAAGAAAAAAATGCTTGTCGTAGTTTATGCAAATTTTATTCAAAGAAAATTATATTATATAAATTTCAAGTATTTTTTTATTAAATACTCATACTTTCAGCAACATATCTGAGAATTTTTGGAAATATTGAAAGATTTCTGCACCCGTCACAATTTACTGAAGAGATACGTATACATGCAGATTAGGCTTAGCGGTTGACAGAAAATGCAATTTTTTGAAAAGTTTGACGGCCTGTAAAACAAAAACCAGATCACATATGGGCAAAAGAATTCATATGGCTACTTACCACCATAACAATATTAAATACACCAAATTTTATCAAAATCCGAGGACATGGGTTACATGACCGGGTGAACTGACGTGGAATGACCCATCAATGATATAACTTACACTTAGCAAATGAAAATAATGCCTCTTTGCCTGGACCGTCATTTCAAACTTTTCCAGCGAGGGCAATGGGTATGTATTCAATGTAAAATTTGCCAAAAAATAGTAAAAACCCCGCCCACTTGCAGGTAAACACATTGGTTTCCCAAAGCCGGGGAAGGGGGGGTTGACCCTCTGACCCCCTAAATGACGGGCCTACCCTCCACTTCGTAAGAGTCCAGGTGCCTCTCAAATGGTAATAGCCATCAAGAAATAATTGTGCAACATGAAAGAATCTTAGTCCCGTTAGAAACAAACAAATTAACTTCTCAGGCAGACACTAAAAAATTCATTTTCTCCCTTTTAACTTTTAGCCCAATATTCATGTGCCATAGATATCATGGAACCAATGAATTCCCTATTTCAACGCATGCATAAAAACAGTTCAAGATTTTTAAGATGCAAGCCATGCCCATATATAGCCACTTAAAACTATGAACCGTCATTAATACTATTTAATAAACCAGGTGTTTGGTGGTTATACACGGTGTCCACTCCAATCGTGGACCAATAGCTAATTTCTAAACCGTTAGAGATAAGCATAGAGTTTATTTAGGAAAAAATCTCCAAATTACGAAAGGAATTTTGGGTCTATTCAATGTTTTTCAAAAAATCAAATTTTGAAAGAGTTACGAAATTTAAATTTTTATACAGCCCCCCAGTCCTATCAATCATATTTAGTAAAACATTCTTGACACTGTAACGTTTAAAACTAAAAAAAAATCACTCTTCTACCACAAAAATTGACCGAGTTATGACGTTTTGAAAAATCAAGATTTTGAAGGATTTCGCATACGGTCCCTTAAGCGATCTCTCGATGACGTCATGAAATAATGCAAAATCTTGATTTTTCAAAACGTCATAACTCGGTCAATTTTTGTGGTAGAGGAGTGATTTTTTTTTAGTTTTAAACGTTACAGTGTCAAGAATGTTTTACTAAATACGATTGATAGGACTGGGGGGCTGTACAAAAATTTAAATTTCGTAACTCTTTCAAAATTTGATTTTTTGAAAAACATTGAATAGACCAAAAATTCCTTTCATAATTTGGAGATTTTTTCCTAAATAAACTATATTCGTATCTCTAACGGTTTAGAAATTAGCTATTGGTCCACGATTGGAGTGGACACCCTGTATATATATATACATATAAAGTGTACCTTTTTGAAATCAAATAATTAACAAAGTAAGATAGTTCTAAAATACTGTTACAAGGAATGTTTAATATAAATCTTACCTTGAAGTTGATGGTGCATTTTGTATATTTGTCATTGTCACCGTTGAAACAATGGAGCCTGAACCCGTGTTACTAGCCGCTTTATCCCAAGTACTACTGCCTTTCTTAACAGCTACAACTTTGTACTTGATATTAATATTATTTCTAAATTTATATGCATGTTTTTTGCGACAATGTTCAGTCCATTTGTCTTGTCTGTGCACAGTGTTGCAAAGTACTTCTAAACATTTATATTTGAACGAAGTTTTGAGAGCTCTAGGCATCTTCGAAGGATTTCTTTTAAAATTTCACAAAACTTGAACCGACATTTACTATGAACGCGACAAACTGCTACAAAATAGTCGATAACAGCGCATCTCACATTAATATGGCAACATTACGGTAGGCAGAAACTGTGACACTCCGCATTAAGAAATCTTTATCATCTAGTGTTAAGATTAAACTGAACTGAAGTGTAAAAATAATAATAAAGTAATAAAAATAATAATATCAAACGTTGGAATACCCGTAGCTAATGACTTCGGAGCAGAAAAAAACTGCATAATTTTGTAGTTGTAAAACGGTATATACACATGTCAATTTGTTGATGTTATTTGTCTATTAGGGTGAAATACAGCAGCTAAAACACTCGCGCAAATAACGAGTTCCAGGCGCCACTAATAAATAATGTTTAGGCTAGAAGTTCCTATTTTGCATTTGAGCCGAGATTTGTTATGGTGTCAGTGGTAATGCTGAAGTTGAATTGATAGCGTATCTTTTTTTCCCCCGCTTAGCAGTCTTATTCTAATCACTCAGCAACAATTCAGATACAAATCGTTCTATGAAAAGTTAATATTTTTCGATATTAACTTCGCAAAAAAAACCGTAAATTAAAAAAAAATTGAAAAAAAAAAAAAAGGTATTAAATAATTTAAATTGAAAAAATAAATTAATAAATAATTTAAATAAATAAATAAAGTTAAAAAAATCCCCCCCCCCCCAAATTTTGATGGCGCAACTTGCGCCATAATCCCCCCCTGTGGGCACCCCTGATGCCCCACTTTTTCAACATTTTTGTCCGCACTCCTATAAGTCACAAAATATCACCCTTCGTCCCTCCCATTTTTCACCTCACGCTGGTTTTCAAAAGCAGGTCTCAGCGTTGTGTCACTTTTTGTCCCCCCTCTCCCCCTTGTCACAATTTCACGACCCCAACCCCTACTAGTGACATCATTGATTTACAGCTCCTTTCTTAAATTATTTTTACAACAAACATTGCAAAAACTTTTTAGATTTCCCGGGTGTTTTTTTTTTGGGGGGGGGGGGGATGACCTACTATTTCTTGGGGAAAAGTTGAGGCAGATTTTATTGAATCAAATGCACCATAGCATGCAATTTTTTTTTTTTTTTTTTGTGCTTTAATAAAGACGCAATAGCTTTTGTTTTTGTTCATTGCCGATTCCACATAAATCAGAAATAATAATGTTTAAACACATCAACCAATTTACGCAAATAAAAAATCAAAAATTGATAAATCAGAGACTGAAAAGAATCGTCTTCCCAATTTCCGAAAAGAAAAAACAGTTGTCATAAACTCAAACAAATTACCGAACGGCAAAAAGCAATGATTTCAGCTTCGCGTTTTCACAGGCAAAACTGATTCAACACAACTCCCTTATCTTGCAAACAACTTGAAATAACGGGTTGCATACGTCAAAAAGCCAAAGCTACATAAACTAGTCACGCAAGGGAAAATGGATGACGCTGACACGCCTTTTTGGAACAAAAACAGTTGGGGTGTGGCTTATGTAGGCGCGGTTTTAATCTTTAATTAAGCTGATCTCAGTGACGATAGGTCAGATTGACATTCAAAGTTTATCATTATAGGAATGACATCTATATGAGCAGAATTTTGATGAATTCCTCTTTCATTGGTGCTTTATTGAATTTTTCTTTTCAATGCTTTTCAAACACCGGACGTATTTCGTTTTCGCTTTTGCGTTTTGTAGAAGTTATTTTTCTTTTCAATGACTCAAGGCTATTTTATTTTAAGCGAATGAATTGCTCAATCCCCCCACCCCCCGACCGGTTTTTATTTTTTATTTCTCATACTAACTGCCTTCAGCTTTTAACTATTTGCCACAATTATGCTCTTAAGTTTCATTTATATTTTTCCCCTTTTAAACTATTTTTGGCAATCACTTGTTGAACTTAAAATTAAAATTGATAACAACGCTAACAGAAAATTGCCATCCCGAAACTTTCCTTCATATACATTTGAACCTCGTCAATTCGAACACGCTTAAAGCGCATTGTTACTAAATCGAATTTACCTTTCCGATCCCCATCCTCCTGTTTTTTGTTTATTGTTTGTCGAACAAGACGAACTACGGTTAAGATGAGTTAATCTTATAGGTCCCAAGAAGTTCGATCAAATACCTCCAATGTGATAAACTTTTTTGCAACATGAAACCTGGCAATTCGTTTCACAAAGCGGATCCGCTATTTTAGAGCCCTTTCTTCTCCAGAGGTCAAAGACTTTCAGGATTTGGATCTTGAAAGCTGAAAATTTCCATATGTTAGTTTCAAAGACATGTTTTCACCTCCATAAAATGTCATCCAAATCGGAAGAGGTCGAAGTCGGATCCCACATGATTTTTAGCGACTCCGACTCCTTTGGCCCAAAATCTGCCGGACTCAGACTGCACAGCCCTATACCTCTGCGGCATCTTTTTCAAAATCGCAACGGGTGACCTACACTGTAAAAAAAAAAAAATGTCCTGAAAATAACGGAAAAATATACGGCAGCTGAGTTGCCGGAGTTATTCCGTTTCGTTAATTCTATTTCCGTGATTTTGAAAAAGCTCCGCTCGTCATTTTTCCGTTCGTCATTTTTTCGTTTCTTAATTCTCCGTTCTTCATTTTTTCGGTTCTTATTATCCCCGCTAATATGTTATAGGCTTATTCCTATACGCTTATACTTATTATATATATATATATATATATATATATATATATATATATATATATATATATAATATATATATATATATATATATATATATATATATATATATGTATATAAAAAGCGTAGCGTCGGGGGGGGGGGGGGGGCAACTTGCCGGGCACTTAATCTTTAGAATCTGAAGTTTTTCGAAATCAGAACGAAAATCATAGTAGAATATCATTTGCAATTATTTTCATTTTTTAAATTCAACTATTTTACCCACTTGTATGGTGTGTGGGGGGAGGGGGGAACGGAGTAATATGTTAAAATTATGTTATGTTAAATTTTCAATATTTGGCACCTGAGTTTTTTCGAAATTGGGACGAAAATTATCAGAAGGATTATTTTGAAAATTTGTTTTTTTTTTTTTTTGTCTAAAACAGTCCTTGGGAATGCCAATGCCAATAATGATAAATGCAAATCCTCAATGGGGTATTTGCCCCTTCTCCCTTTGCTCTGCGAGGTTTTATAAAGACCTTCTCCATAGTTTCTGCATTACCAAAATAATAATTTAGAGAAGTGTGAAACCACAAATCACGCTGTTTTATATGATTTTTTTTTAAGGCATGAATTTTTTAAATTCTATGTAACTACTTGCTATACATAAGAAAATAATTTGAACCTGAAAGTTCTATTTTCATGAAATTTGGCTCTTTGTAAGGGAGAAAGAGGAATGAAGAAAAAAATGCACGATACCTGTATATTACCTTACTGCCAGATAATGCAATGAAAAATGTAAATTTTTATAATAAACTATGGATTTTATTTAGCATAGAATAAATCATCTTCACAAATAAAAAATTTCAATTTCTTCATGTTTCATTCGGCATTTGTCAGTCATAATCACATCGAAAAGAGATCTCACGATAATACGTAGTTTAAAAAGTCTCACAGTGCATAATAAAGCAAATTACACCACTTATTCTTCCCTAAACGCAAATTTAAACTGCTCAATTTGTGTAGAAGTAGATAATCTGAATGCATAGTTCTTGTATGAACTTGATTGATAAACTTTTTACTTAAAAGGGTATGACTAAGTAATTCGGAACATTTTTTTTCTTCAAAACTTAGGAGAAGACCGCCTATATTAGACCCCCTAAGAACAGGAGGCCTGTGTCGCTCAATGTGAAGCAAAACAGAAATGCAAAATAGGGCATCGTGAGCTAAATTCAATCAGGAACCGCCTTAGGAGCTTATATTTTCTGAAAATATGTAAATTATTTTTTAAAAAAATATCTTATAAAAAGTTGCAAAAGTCCAATTTAGGAATATATGCGCCTAAATTGAACCATGCGCTTCCTAAATTAGACCGCACGAAAAAATCATAGAATAATTTATATTTGAACTACACAGCTTTTTTCCAGGGTTTGCAACATAATTTCTTTTGCTTCAGCCTCACTGAGGCAGTGTTGATAAACTCGCCGATGGCATTTCATACACTTGATAATGTTTTGCACTTCATCTCTATGACAAATATTGCAATAACAATTGTTTTGTGCAGTTTCTTGCTTCTTCTTGTGTGACTTTTTCTGCTCTATGCCTCTTTTATACGGCGTTAGAATTAGAATGATTGCTGAGATAGCCTTCCTTTTAGTTCCTTCTATTTTTCAGGCAAAGGGGTTATCTGAGCCGGCTTTAAAAAATCATAGTTAAAGTTGACAGTCATGTTTTGATGAGAACTATCCACCGATTCTGCAGAACTTGTACTAATTTAAGTCGTAGCTAGTTCTTGTACATGATGTACAACTTACAACGAACATGTAACCTGTTCAGTGTTCACTTTGAGTAGTTTTATCTGGACTACTTGCCCCTAATTCTGTTCATTAAACACATGTCAATTAACAGGCTAAACTCTTGTTCTTTAGAATCAACTCACAGCTTTTGCCATGGCCTTCATTGCGTTTTGCCCATAAGAGTTACCAAACAGTTCTCCTGCGCGATATTAGATAATGGATCTCATTAGATGTTTTCGCATCCATGTATCACATG